>VMDR010001287.1:0-135080 GCA_007922815.1 Macrotus californicus | reverse complement strand
AGTTTTGAAAGTGTAATTTAGAGTTCAATGATAACATTTACTTCCAGCATTTTATAAGGTCAGCTGTGGTTTACTTTGGTAGAAAAGTTGCCACTTGAGGAAAAATAGCTCTACATACCCAGTTTTTATAAATTTGGAAATAGGATTTTTTTTGTCTTTAGAGAGGCTCCACAGGCAGAAGACTTTGCCCTTTGAATTTGATTTGTAGTGAATCTGCTGAACAAAAACCGTCCTAGCTCTGGTGAACTTGCCGTGGGTGACGATTGTGTCAGATTATTGTTTGGTATATTAATTTCATTGATTTTTAGTTTAAGAGGTTAATTAATAGCTTATGTTAAAGGAAAGGGAGTAAATACATACAGTGATATGATTTGAATTCTTTTTCTGTTAAATTTCTTTTTTTTTTTTTTTTTACATTTTTGACTTGAGTTGTAATTTGTGCTTTCTGTGAAAACATAGAAAAATTATTTGAGGAGATTTGGGAACTTCATGGTGTTAAAGTTCAGTAGTGTCTGTAGTTCACTGTTCAGAGGTCACTTCCAGTTTTTAGTGATGAGTGTATAGTGCGCTTCACCCAAAGGCTCAAAGTGCGAAAGACAGGCCCGTAGCAACAGAGCGGGTCACCCAAGGTGCCAGCTGAGCCGCTATGAGCCCGTCCTGTCGAAGCAAAGGAGGCCTTGTCTTTCTTCTGTGCCATTCAGGTGGAGGGTTTCCCTACAGATGTCGGACCTGAAACTCACCTTAGGGAAGTGGCTCCCCTCCCGGGACACCCACAGTTGTCATCGCCTCAGCAGCAGGGGCTTTGCGTGTTCAGATGAACGTGTGTTTGAGCAGCTGTGCACTCGCAGGACCCATGCACGCCCCTGTAATGGCTGCGCTGGCCTTGACCTTCCTCCCCCACCCCCGTGCTGCCCTGCTGGCCCCCGGGAGCCCTGGAGACCAGTTGCTGCCCGTCAGACAGACGGGAGAAGGAGGACTGCCCTGCTGAGGAAGCTGGCGGTTTTGTGACTTCTTTACTTCATATTTCCGTAGTTTCATGTCTGATCCTTGAGTTTTGTAACGTAGAGATAATTCCTGATGGGTAGAATTACATAATTTGATTGTAGGTCTATTTTGAAATGATTTTGAAATACTGCTCAGGTGTCCTCCTTGGCTTGTTTTTCGTTTTGAGTCGCAGTGTGTCTCTCATTCCACAGGGATGTTCCCACCTGGCCCTGCGCTTGTTTTGCGCACACGGGGCCTTTGCTGACAGCTGGAGTGAGTCTCTGCTCTGCCAGCAGGGGCGGGGCCCCGGTTTCCATCTACTGCCAACAGCAGACTCACTGCCTCAGTATCTGCCCCGAAACGAGAGGCCCTTGACAGTGCTTTACTCTTAAAAAGAGCGTCCTTGTTAAAAAGTGCCCTCAGAGAGTGTGGAAGTAGTTCGCTCAGTGTTCCAAGGCCACACAGCTGTCAGGTGGTCATATTAACGAGGAGCCCGAGAAGGGAAGGCCTGAGGGCTTAGTGGCTTTCTGAATGAGGAGCCGAACAAATGGGCTCTGGAAAGTCGAAACTCCAGAGACTTTATTCACCTCCTGCAGGTCATTTTTCCATGGGAGGCGTGAGCTTGAAGTCACTTAGCACAACAGGGCGTGCCTGTATTCTTATCATACTTATCTTCTTTCTTTTTCCCAAGAGCCCTGGGTAGGCGGTTATCATTTCTACTTTTCACCCAGCACGATAAGTGCTGAGCCCCACCCTGTGCCCTGCACGGAAGCGGCTGAATCTCACAGGTGAGCTGATTTGCCTGAGATGGCAGTTTAGGAAGGGTGGAACCAGGGTTCACATCCCTTTGTTTGATTCCGAAGTTCACGTCTGTCCCCTGCAGCCTCCTGTCCTTCACTTCCTGCTGTGCTCTGAGCCCCTTGCTTCCAGCGCCAGGGCTTCTGTTTCCGCAAAGCTCTGAATGTGACCAGACAGCACCCTGTGCGGTTAGCAGGGGGTGTCCTCCTTGTGCAGAGGTTACAATAGCAAGTCCACCAGAAATGCCCCTCGCTCACAGCTGCGCGGTTGGCATTCAGACCAGGCTGGGGAGGGGGGGCAGTGGGGGAGGGGAGGCCTCACGCTGTGGATGTTCTGTGTAGGACACTAGGCAGAGCCATGGATCTGGAGGGGCCAGATTTAGGGGGACAGTGCTGACCCAAACTATGGAAGCTGAAATGAGTCAGTTCTTGGGACAATGCTGGGTGATCACCCTCCCTGTCTGAAAGGCACTGAGCCTTTTAGATGAGGGTGTGATAGCCCCGCTTCCCCACGTTCGTCCCTCAGCTCCGAGAGGGGGCCCTGTGCCAGTCTCAGCCTCTGCTCCCAAGCCCGTGACTCTGGCCTCGCCAGGGACCGTCCCTTCCTTCTGACTAAGTTCACTGGAAACTGCTCCTCGGTCTCACGGTGCCTCTGCAGTGATAGTGTGAGTCACCTGCCTTGGCTTCATCACACCGGTGTTTCCAGACGTCTCCTTCATCTCTGAGGCTCCTCCCAGAGTTCTCTGGCTCTGCCTCTCTCTTAATCTACCTGAGCACCTTGGGAACGCACCTGATCCCCAAAACCTGCTTTCCCTGCAAGTCTCCTGTCCCACTGCTTACTGTGACAGTGGCCCTCCCTCAGTCGTGGTCTGTACATGAGTGGGCCTGGCCTTTCCCCGGCCCTCAGCCCCACCCAGACTTGCTCCTCTGCTCACCTCCCCTGCCTGGCCTCACAGCCTGGCCACACTGTTCCAGTGACAACAGAGTCAGCAGTGTTCCTCTCACACCAGCGGCCTTAATGGCTTCTAAGTCCCCCTTCTCTCACCTCTCTCCTGAGACCCTGGCTGTGCTCCTGAGCCCTTAGGCTCAAGGCTAAAGCCCTGACTGGCAGACTTCGTCCAGTTCAGTTCCCAGGGTGTTCTCCTTGCTGTTTTGTGGACCAGCCCCTCCTTCACCCAATGTTTACGTTTCATCTTTGCTTAAGGCCTTTCCCTTGCACTCTTGGTGGGGAGTGGCCCTTTGCTCCCTCCACCTTTGCCAGGACAATCACTGAGGACACTCCTCAGCCTTCCTTGTCACCTGCGAGGGACCTGGGATTGGCTATGCAGGGCCCAGGGCGCTGTGCGGGCAGCTGTGGGACCCCTTTACGCACCCTGTGCACTCCTCGGAGTTGAGGACCTCGTTCATATTTGACCCTCAGGGACCAGGCCACAGGTGGCCATTAAATTGAGCACAGACGGCAGCACAGTAATCACGCCTGCTCCTGGGCATTGCTTTCACAGCTGCATGTGCAGTTTGAGATTACTCAGAGTTTCTTCTGATCCACGGGAGGCTCAGGTCACGAGCCCCCGAGTGAGGGCGTCAGGTCGGAATACTGTCTTCCACTTCCTGTGGGGGCGCTACCTGGACCCCAGTCTGCCCTGGCGGCCACATCCTTGTCCCTGCTCTGCTCTGCGTCTTCCTGGGGTGCCCAGAGCGACACAAAGCCCACATTGAGCTGCTTCCATGAGGATTCTGAAACCAGACACGAACGAAACCGCGGGGAGAGAGATAAGGGCTCCCAAGCTCGTGCCTCGCCAGCGGCCTGTAAATAACTCCTTTTATAACTCACTCTTACTCAACTTTCTTTTTCCACTTGATGTACTTTATTTTATGACATTTTGAGAAACAAAACATAATACTGAGGGTAGCTCCGTCTTGGCTATAGAACTATTGCAAGAATTGTAGGAAAATCATTGCAGATTTAAAATGGCACTGGCCTACAGATCCAGCCTCGTTCCTTTCTTCTTCTATTAGCAAATGTTTGTTGAGAATCTGCTGTGTTGGGTGCTCCAGATGGCGTGTAAAGGTAAACACAGCAGGCACAGCCCCTGTCCTCTTGCTGCTTGCACTCTGGGACTGGGGCCAGGACAGACAGAAGGTGGACACTCTGCTGTGGAGTGAGCCAGGCCCACAGGAAGTGTGGGGACGGACTTCGCTGAGGGGGGAGCCTTCAGGGAGCTGAGCTGGAGCAGCATGCAGGCCTAGAGTTGTAGGTGAGGCCACCATAGAGGAGACAGGGCTCTTGGACGGTGTGAGGGTCTCCACTTTCCCCCCCCCTGGGTTAGATGGTGCTGAATTCACAGGGAAGCCCTCACTCCCCACCAGGTGGTGCTTGAGGGGAGGGCTTTGTGAGCTGCTGAGGTTTCCGTGAGGTCGTAAGGGTGGGGCCCCCATGGTGGGCTTGTGCCCTATTAAGAGGAGGAGCCCGAGGTCCTCTCCATGCAAGGACATGGTGAGAAGGGGGCCGACTACAAGCCAAGAAGAAGGCCTTTGTCAGAACTGAAGTGCCAGCACCTCGACCTGGGCCTCTGGCCTCCAGACAGAGACTCACAGGGGCTGTCAGAGCCCAGGGTCTATGGCATCTGGTTATGGTGGCCTGCGTTGGTGAAGAAGATGCATGTCTACAGGAAGTCCTGGGGCGGGAAGGGGGCCCAGGGGGCTGGTGCTTTCAGAGGGCAGCTCTGGGCTGCCAGGCAGAAGGCGGTCATGTGCAAGATGCTTGCAGGCAGAGCCCAGCATGTGGTGGCTCCAGGGGTGACCCTGAGCAGCTGGAAGGACAGGGTGGTGCAGTAATTGGGCACATTGTGACAGAAAATAAGGGTTCATTCCTGGCATGAGGATTTCAAAATGCCGATTAGACTTCACATGCGGAGGTCAGGTTGTCATTGGAGGTGGGTCTGGTGTTCGGTGGCCAGCAGGGCTGGCCCTGAAGTCTGCAGTTGGCAGTTGCACCCAGGGAGAGACTCCGGGTGCCTCACAGCTCGTGTGGCCTGCAGACGTCCAGCAGCACCACTGTGGGGCAAGTACCGTGGGTCCTGGGGTCCAGGCTACAGACGTCCCTCCCACCTCGATGGCTGCGCTCTTACAGGTCAGTGGCCGACTTCACACGCAGACCCGCGTGCACAGTCCCATAAATACCGTCCCATCAGGGCACGTCCATTGTCTCTTCACTCCACCCCGTCACGCAGGCTCAGTCTGTTGCCCTTTAGGGGCCAAACACAAGTGTCCAACAGTATCCTTCTGAAGACCAACTCAAAGGCACTGGCCTTGGAGAGCAGCTGACCTGTACTTGGTCCTGGTCTTTCACTTGACTTCCTACCTTTGCAAAAAGTTCCTTTTCCTTCCTTTTTCTGAAAACAAAATCTGGGAAACTGAAAACGAGACAACCTTGCATTGCTGAGGACCAGTCACGTGGGCTGTCCTCACGGCACCATTTCCCACGTAAATGATGATTGCAGAGCTTGAAGGGATCTCGCCATCTCCTGTGTTCTCGTAATTTGTAGTCAGGCCATCACAACGATATCCGTGCCTCCATGTTGGCCACGGGTCTGGTCTGCACTCAGAACTGCTGGGGCTCAGGCGGCTGCAGGAGGGACCGCACAGGCCCTGTAGTGACCCCGGCCGGTTCCCCTCACAAGTCAGAGAATCCAGGCTGCAGTGCTTCCTCACTCTCTCTGCTCTCAGTGGTGCCTGTATCTGCTTGGCACACCGTTGCAGAGGTGACGAGCCCTGCCCTCTGCCAGCAGCTCCTGTGAGGACAAGAATGCCTGGCTCTCATGTCTGGGCCCAGGACTGTGCACCATCACGTGAGGGCGATGGCCAGGTAGGTCCCATGGTCTAGAGGATGGTGGGCCTCCGAACCCCAGAAGTCCAACCCTACATCCCAGTCCTCAGCACATCTCTGCTGCAGGCACATGGGGGTGTCGCCTGGGCTGCCACCCCAGATGGGGCAGCAAGATCAGACTGTCTAAAGAGTTCCCAGGCACACCTGGGTGCTCAAGAAGCACCTGCTCAGTGAGTACATGGAAACATGGAAACAAGCAGCGCAGGGCTAACTGTGCGGCAGGCTCCCCTAGAACTCCTGAACGTGCCTCTGGGCACGGTGTCCCTTTGGAGGCAGTGCGGACTGATTGGCAGATGTCCTGACCTGGAGACATCACTGTTGGTGTTGGACCCGTGTCCTCTTGTGCTCGGCATTGCTATTTTTTCCTCTCCATGTGAAAACGATGGACCTGACTCACACTCTCTCCCCGCACCAGAGAGATGTAGAAAACCCTCTCTCCACCTCCTTCCCGGGTCTGGGTTGGCTGCCTCTGTCTATCTCCTCTTGGAAGAGTCTCAGGTCCCTTTTCCAGTTTGCCCTGTGATCCTGGATGACAGTGTCTGATCCTAAGTACCTCCCCCGAAGTGGGAGTGTAGCAGCTGCCGGGGGCCAGGCCCAGGAGGGCAGACAGAGATGCCTGGGGCCACTGCTATGTGACTGCTCCAGAAGGCAGCTAGGGACACCTCAGCACCACCAGCCCCCCATCGCCCTCTGCCCTCTGCCTGTGCTTCCTGTCCGGCCTTCGAAGCAAAGACTTGATGCAGAAATCATCCAACATAGGTCCAACTGTTACTTGACTATGAGTTTCAACCTAATTCTTAAAATTGTAACCACGTTAAACTTTTGAGGGATGCACGTCCTGTGCTGGGCATGATGCCACATGCCTAGCGCCCATCCTCTCGTTGGCAGTGATGGTGCCAGGCTGGTGCCAGGTTATGTCTGTCTGCACAGACGCCTTCGAGTGGGATGTGCTCACTCCCGGCCTGTGCAGAACTTGGCCGGCCCACAGCCATTGGGGCTCAGGGACGCTGGGGCGGCTGGGATTGCTGGAATCCTGTTGGAAATGACAGTCGCAGTCATGGCCAAGTGCGCTGTGACATTAATCCCCCGCAGAAGTATAATTTGATTATGTTTGGTAAAGTGAACAAGTGTCTGATTTCTACGGATGCAGCTTTAATTGATTTGCAAGTGACATTGTGTGGTGCTATGACCGCCAGTGTGGCACCAACTATCCTGCCATCCTCGATGCTTCTGTGTTTTTCTTCCCGCGCTCACTGTGTTTCTGTGTGAGGCTGTTCGGTCACGTGGCAACTGTGGTGACATGGCCTTCAGGTGGGATCACCCAGAAGCTGCCTGGGTGGGGTCACCTCTCGGCTGGGCCCAGCAAACAGGCAGATGCAGACAAGCGAGGAAGTCAATGACATCATAAAAGTGTGTTTTCGTGCAGCCATAGCTTTACGGCCCAGGGAGCCGTCAACATACAGAGCCTTTGCTGCCCGCACTTCGTGTCCTCATTCTGACTTGCTGCGAAACCCACACGCGTTCTTGGGTTGAGCTTGCTGTGTAGTTGGCGGCCAGGTGTCTTGACGGGGCCACAGTGCTCCCGTTCAGAGCAGCAGCTGTGGGACACGAACTGCCTCGAGGAGGCCGTGGGGCTGGCCCTGCTTCCCGGGCTGAGATACGCGCCCCCGGCCTGTGCCCTGCTCTGTGGGACCTTGGGATCTTGGGGGTCCAGAGACTTCTTCATGTACTTTTAGAGTAGTGTCAAAATTAATATGCACCCCCCACTGAGTTTTCTTGTGATAATTGTATTTGCTCTTTTTTTTCAAAAAGCTCTTAATTTTAATTCTTTTTTCTTTAAGTCTAAGCAATATTGCTTTTAAATATAATTTAATGTTCATTAATATTAAGTTTTAAAAAGGTTTTCTTGTCACTACACTACAGGAAAAAATATTTAAACTTTTATTAACCAATGTCATCCCAATAAATTTAATTTAAAAAGTTTTTATTCCTGATATTAAGTTATTTTAATTTTTGAGTAATGAATAGTGGCTTATTTGTCATTTATTAATGGGGCCTATTGCTAAGTATTTGTCAAAATACATATCCCTTATGCAGCTTAAGGAATCTGTGTTCAAATATCTGAAATTAAAACAGACTATAGTTTCTTTGCCTGACCAGTTTCTTTGTTTGCCTTCTCCAGCTAAGCCAAATTCCCAGGGTTTTTATGCTCAAATCCCAAACATACCATGTTCACACAAGTGAAGAAAGTGAAGGTGTGAATGCTGCAAGACTACTGACTTTGACGGCAGTAACGACCGAAGAACTCTCTGTGTTGTACCTGCCTGTGTTCCACTCAGTTCATCAAAGCAGAGTGTGTTCTTCTCGCACGGGCACGATCTCAGTCAGCGTGCGTCGCCCTGGAGGGGGCACCTGCGCGCTCTCGGAGCCGTGAGGTGTGGTGGGAGAAACAGAGCATGTGTGCGGGTTTGCCTCTGTCTCCTAGAAATCTTGGTGTGACTTTGAGCTGGTTTTCTGTGGGATGAGTTTTCTCTTGAGAAATAACCAGCTTTGTCACAAAAGCCAGCAGTTGTGGTGACTGACGTTTCTCTCTCGGGTGGTGCCAGCGGCTTCTCATGGCGGAGACCATTGAATGTATTTGTTTATTGAATCAGCCAAGGACCTCGGCACAGAAGGGCCTGCAGTGGCCGCAGCATAGGCTCTCTGTGAAGTAGAGCGAGCAGCCTGGTGTACATGCACCCCGAGGGCCGCGGGGGCAGCAACAGGGCTGAGCCCGCAGGGGTGGGGTGTGTCTAGGCCACCACCGTACTGCTCTCGCTGGCCCTGCTGCGGTCTCCACTAACACGTGGTCCACAGAACATCTGTCATTTCTTTGGTGTAAAAAATGGAGCCCCGGTTGGTGCAGCTCAGTAGATTGAGCGTCTGCTTATGAACCAAAGTGTCGCTGGTTCAATTCCCAGTCAGGGCACATGCCTGGGTTGTGGGCCAGGTTCCTAGTAGGGGGCGCACGACAGGTAACCACACATTGATGTTTCTCCTCTCCCTCTCTTTCTCCCTCCCTTCCCCTCTCTCTAAAAATAAGTAAATTAAATCTTTAAAAAAAAATGAATGGACATTTATTTATAGGGAGTAGTGAATACCTGATTTGTAAAAGTAAACACACTTTCAACCCTGACAGACTTGAAACAAAGGCTGGAAAACAGATGCTTTTCACGGCCAGGTAGGGCTTACAGAGGAATCCATGGTGTCCGTGCCTGGGAGACACTGGCTCCAGGCTGCGCATCCCTATCAGTGACTCGGAGCTATAACAGGGAGTAAACCCATCCCCAGGTGACTGAGGTCATGTGGAACGTCCGTGTGGAGCCTGGATTGTGTAGTTTGGTTAACAAATGAAACTGGCATTTCTTTTCGTTCTGTTTTTCTGGGTCTTTATTTGAAGAAGAGAGTAGCAGGAAGCAGGGGGCCATGAGGAACAAGGGAGGTAACGGTGTACGTTTTATCCAGACAAAGACAGTGCCGATTTTTCTGCTGTGTCCAGGGTGTCACTCTTTCAGTAATTCCAGTCCCCTGGTCCACTGGCTGGCTAGACTGACTGGAGACCGTCCTGGAACCGTGTGACGCAGAAGCAGTGCACTTGCCCAAGTGGTTTGTCTCTAATTATTGTCACGTGCTTGCTGGCCAAACGCTTTTGTGAAACTGGTTTTACCCAGAAACTGTGTTGTGTGTTTGATCATCCAGTTTGCATCTGAACAACTCTTGACTTGTCCAAAAAATAATTCAGTCTGAAATGACGAAGTATCACCCCAAGTATTGAGGCAGTAGTGGCAGTCATACTAAGGATATCGTGTCCCAGCTATAACCAGACTTTGGTCCTGAGTCCCCAGTGGTACCTGGCATGCCCACCTCGGCTTCACTCAACAGCCCGCAGGTCCCCTCCACCATCCTCCAGGCAGTGGGAGGGAGCAGTCCTTTCCTCCTGCCACATTGGCTTCCGTAGCGTGGAAACCCATCTTGTTTACACGGGGTGACAGTTCTTTAAGCAGACATCCCTCTATGTAAGCTTACCGAAATGCAGACCGTTCTACACACGCGGTGAGGTGTCTGCAAGACTGTGCCTTTCATGAAGGCCATTGAGCTGCCTGTCATCCCATGCAGGGCTGAAGGGCTGAGGGCAGAGCCCGACTTCTGGTCTCCTGTGGAAGCCCAAGTTTAAAGAAGGGAGCAGGCATCTCACACGTATTTCCCCAACTCAGGTTCCCAGAGGGCAGTCTGGGCATTGTCGTTTATGGGGGACAAAAACAGGTACACTGAGATCAGGTGGAAATTTCTGTCCAAAAACTCAAAAGAATGCCCAGCACCTCAGAGAGTAAATGCTCTAAAATTTTTTGAAAGAACATTCATTCTGTGCCGAGTCTCTGTGACGGATGCGCAGACTTAGGAATGCAGTTCCCGTTGGTGTGTAGCTGGGAAGGGCACTCCAGGCGCTGCAGGAAGCTCAGCTGCCGAGTTAGCAACTGGAAGGAAGAGATGCTGCCCAAGAGCCCAGGCTGTCGGAGGCCCAGGGCAAAGAGAGGGAGACGGACAGAGGCCTGAGCCTGCGCTACGCCGTGCCCGCGGCCACCCCCGCCCCCTCACTGTGCAAGTGACGACCTGTGGTCATGGGAAAGTGGGGTCTCTTTCTCCACCTGGAGAACTTTCTGGAAAGGGATTCAGAAGAGTTTCCACTGGCGGGCCAAGGTTGACATCTCCAGGGGATGGAACTGCCTTTTTGGAGTGGACATCACACGAAGCCTGTGCACCTGGGAATTGGAGTTTATCAATTTGTTGGTGATCACACAGGTAATAAGTACCAGGGCCAGAACCTAATCTGGAGTCTCTGTGAGCCCCCGCCTGCTGCCAGGGACACGGACACAGCAGAGCTGCACTGGGGGGTGCGGCCGACAGCTGGCGTGGGGGCCTGCTGTCAGTCACCAGCCTGTGTAACACAGACTCCCCTTTCCTCCCTCTCTTTCAGTGCGGCTGCACGACAGCATATCCGAAGAAGGGTTCCACTACCTGGTGTTTGACCTGTGAGTACCGCACTCTGGTGTTCCGTCTTTCTGCTGCCTATGGGAAGACTATTTTGAGTTAAAGATGCTTTTTTCCTATTTACAGTCCACCCTAAGGGTCCAATAATAGAGAAATAGTTGTACATAATTACAGTAAATACATGGAACGGACTAGTCTCTAGCATTTCAATGTAATGTTTGGGGAACAGAGAAGAAAAACACTATGTCATGTAATATGTGCCTAAAGGTAAGTTAGTTCGGGATTTGGTTAGTTCAGCCCTTCAGTGGCATGAACACAGAGAGTGAAGCTCTCTCAGTCAGTGCGTGAGGCAGGAGCGCTTGGGGTGAATGGTGGGATCCCAGTGGGGAATGCAGTAGGCAGGTCGGGCTGAGGGTTATTGGGAAGAGCACCGACCCAAAGCGAGAAGACCTGAGTGTCGGTCCCAAAGCGGCCAGGGCCGAGCTGGAACATGACCTTTGCTCTGAGCCTTGTTCCGCGCACAGTGCGTGCGGCTGCAGGACCAGGTGACACAGTCGCTATAGCTCTCTCTCAAGCCCTTCCCAGTCCCCTGAGGCTGCGATGCCGTCCTCATCGGTTTGAGAGTTCTATAGCGTTAGTGAGACTGCTGACGTCATTGTGAAGTGTTAGAAAATTTCCTAGGATTCTAAACTATTACAGAAAAATGCTATTGTTGCATGTTCAAAAAGAACATTTTTTTCCCCTTAATAAAAACAAATCTTGGTACATGAAGTACTTTTTCTCCATTTTGAAGTGTTTGTGTTTTTCCCCAGGTGAGATATTCTATTCATTAGATACACATTGTGTGCCTACAGAGTGTGGGACATCATGCCTAATGTTCGGGGGGAAAGCAGAGTTTTGTAAGATTTTAAAGTATTGAATAAGTATCCCATTGTGGTCCATTCAGGGAAGAACTCCGGGGGCACCGGGGTGCTGTCGCCCGCCCCTCCTAGCCTATTGTGCCACACAGAAGGCTGGGTCAAGGTACATGTTTTGTACTTCTGTGTATATTTTTCATTTCTACAAATTCTGAGACTATGTTATGATATTAAACATGCATTTTCAAACTGTACCCCTTGGCCTGGGGAGCTGATAGTTTTATTGGTAATGTCGGGACTGAAGGCTGAGTCAGACAGCATCCCTTTTTCAGATTTGACCGTCAGAAATGGGATTAAGCAGCTTTGAAAACTCCATGGTATGGACGTGCCATGGAAAGCTCGGAACAGAGTCTCCAGGCCTCTAGTGCGAGGGCCACATGTGTTGGGTACGGGATATTGGGGACATGGGAAGGACTGGGGTTCCACAGAGTCCCACGTGGGGCACCTTATTCAGCACACGCTCATGCAGTGTGCACTGTCCCCATGCTGGGCCTGCCGTAACTCTTTGGAAGGGGGGATGGCTGTGTCTGCCTTTGGACATGACAGCAAGCTCCTGCTCAGTGTGGTCCCGCTGTCTTCCATCTCCAGCAGGGTGGGTAGCCAACAGGGCAGCAAATGTCCAAACTCCACAGATGTGGTGGACCAGTCCCACGGGGGCCGTGGAACATCGAGCGGGTGCCCCAGGTGCTCAGTCAGCCTCATGGGTGTTTCGTGCGATTCCCTCTGTTGTGCTGCGGATGCTGTCCGATCTCACAGGATACGTAGGTGCCACGCGTCTCCAGGGATTATTGAACCTTTAGGGGGTTGAGGGCTGGTCTGATTTTTCTAAATATCTTTTGCCTACTGTTCAAGCAAATTTTGTTCCTCTTAAAGCCTATGTAGTATAATCTTGGTTGCTTTCAAATTTGATGGTTATGCATAAAGTTGGTATAAACATCATGTGCCGGTTTTGTGTGAACCTAAGTTTTCAAATCCTCTGGGAAGATAAATACCAACGAGCACCATTGCTGGGTTGTATAAATATGCTTAGTTTCGTAAGGAACCGCCAGCTGCCTTCCCGGCAGCTGCTCCGTGTTTCTTCCCACAGCATCGAGGGAGGCTCCTGCCACTGCTGCCACTCTGCGTGCTCCCAGCCCTCAGTGCAGAGTGCGGTCAGCACCCAGGACTGGGGGCGATTGGACAGCTGTGCGGGGGTTTTCAGTTGCCTGTGATGCGGCACATCTTTCCATGTGCTTATTGCCATCTGTGTATCTTCTTTGGTGAGGTATTTCTTCACGCCTGTTGCTCGTTTTTTAATCAGATTTTTTTTTAATTGCGGAGTTTTAACAGTTCTTTGTACACTGTGGGCAACAGGTCTCCATCAGCTGTCTTTGCTGGTACTTTCTCTCAGTCTGGGGCTGAGCTTCTCACATAGTCATGTGCAGAGCAGAAATTGTTACTTTTAATGTGATCCACCTTGTTAGTTCTTTCTGTCACGGATGTGCCTTTGATGTTGTTTCTAAAAAGGTACTGCCAAACCCAAGGTCATCTGTGTTTTCTCCTGGGTCGTCTTCTGGAAGTGGTAGAGTTTTGCATGGCACGTTTAGGCCAGTGATCCACTTGGAGTTAACTGTGGTGACGGGCGTGAAGTCTGTGTCTGGATTCTTGTTGTTGCCCACGGGTCTCCAGTGGCTCCAGCACCGTGTGGGGGACACAGTCTCTGCTCTGCTGTGTGACCTTGGCCCCTTGTCAGAGAGCAGTCCCTGCACCTGTGTGGCTCTGCTCTGTCCCAGTGACCCGTGCGCCTGTCCTCTCACCGTGCTGTCTCTTTACTGCTGCTGAGCAGTCGTCAGGGTGCCAGGCAGCGTCTGTCCCCCGCTGCCCGTCCGTCCCCCCATCCCCTTCTGTTCAGGGCCGGCTGCTCTGGGCCTGGGCCTCTCCGTGCAGAGGAGCGAGTCAGTTTGTCAGGGCCCACTCAGTACCTTGCTGAGAGTTTGATAGGAATTGTGTTGAATCTATAGGCTGAGCTAGGAACTGGCATCTTGAACAATGAGTCTTCCTGTTCATTGACATGGAAATCCCTCCATTTATTTAGTTCCTTGAGATGTTTCCTCAGAGTTGTGTAGCTTTTTCGTATAGATCTTTTACATATCTTGTTAGACTTAGACCTAAGTATCTCATTTTGGGGGTGTGATGTAAATGGTAAAGTTTTTTTATTTCATTTTCACTTATCTATATAAGTATGCAGATCAGTGAACTTTTGCATCTTAACTTGCGTCCTGCAAGCTGTCATGATTGCTTAGTTCCAGAAGTTTTTGGTCTGTCTTTCAGGATTTTCTACATAGACAGTCACGTCCTCAGTGAACAAAGACCATTTTATTTCTCTCTCGCCGAGCTGCGTACTTTATTTCCATTATTGCCGTCGTGTGCCAGCGTGGACTTCCAGCACGCTGCTGAAGAGCAGTGGCATGCGGGGACCTGCTGGCCTGGTCGCTGGCCCTTGAGAGAGCGCGGCCAGCTCCTCACCATTAAGTGTGATACTAGCTTGCTGTGTTTCATAGATTTTTTTATCGAGTTGAGGAAGGTCACGTCTGTTCCTAGTTTGCTGAGAGTAATCACGAATGGGCATTGAATTTTGTTAAATGTTTTTTCTGTATCAACTTGACCCGATCACGTGATTTTTCCATTTTTGCCTGTTGCTGTGAGAAATGACACAGATACTCAAACGGTGAACCCGCCTTGCACACATGGGAGAAACCCCACTTGTTCATAGTACATACCGCCCTTGCACACTATTCGACTCTATGTGCTGATATTTGTGAGGATTTTTGTAAATGTGTTCATGAGGGATATTGGCCCGTGCTGTTCCTTTGTTGCAGTGTCTTCACCTGGTGTTGGTGTTGAAGTGCCGGCCTCATGGAATGTGTTGGCCTGTATTCACTCTGCTTCTGATCTCTGGATGGAACCGGAGGCCCTGGGAGCGATCCTTCCCAGGTGTTTGCTGTGAATCGTCGGCGGTTCCATCTGGGCCTGGTGCCTTCTGTTTTGGAAGGTTATTAATTATTGATTCAGTTTCTTTAATAGGTAGGCCTACTTAGTTGTCTGTTTCTTCCTGTGTGATTTTGTCATATTGTGCCTTTCAGGGAATTGGCCCATTTTATTTACATTATCAAATGTTTGGGCATTGAGTTAGTCACAATATTTCTTTATTATCCTCGTAATGTCCATGGTATCTGTAGTAACTGATACCTCTTTTTTCATTTCTGGAATGTATTACTAACTTAGGTCTTTTCTCTCTCTTTTTTTTAGCCTGGCTATAAGCATATCCATTGTATTGATCTATTAAAAAATTAGCTATTTTACTTTTATTGATTTTCTCTATTGATTTTCTCTTTTCAGTTCTATTGATTTCTGTTCTAATTTTTATTAATTTCTTCTGCTTTGTATTAAATTTGCCCTGTTTTTTTTTTTTTTCCCTAGTGGAAGCTTAGATTACAGATTTCCTATCTTTCATCTTTTCTGATACATGCATTCAATACTATAAATTTCCTTCTGGGCAGCACAACCCACAGATTGTGATTAGTTGTCTTTTCATTTAATTCTAACTACTTTAAATTTGTGTTGAGATCTCATCTTTGACCCATGTGACATTTAGAAGTATGTTGTTTAATATCCAAGTATTTTGGATTTTTGAGCTATTTTTGTGTTACGGGTTTCTGGTTTAATTGTGGTCTGAGGGCAGACATCGTAAGATTTCTGTTCTTCCGAACTTGTCGAGGTGTGTTTTGTGGCCCAGAACGTGTTCTGTCCTGGTGAGTGGTGCTCCATGTGAGCCTGAGGAGAGAGTGTGGCCTGTGCTTGTTGGGTGGGGTGGTCTGTAGGTGTCAGGTTCATCGCTGGTTTACTGGGCTCCCACGCTCGCCTGCATCCCTAGTGGCGCGTGCCTGCCGGGTCCGTACTTCTCCGACAGATGGACGTCCAAGGCTCCGGCTGTGACCGTGTCCCGTCTGCTCAGGAGCCCATTGGCATCGTTCTTCAGTTTCGTTCTCGTGTTTTCTTTTACCCTGGCATTTCCTCTCATTCTTTCTTAGAATTTCTGCCTCTTGCTTATATTACCCATCTGTCCTCACTTGTCGTCGTCGTTTTCCATTAATTTCCTTAACATATTAATTGCAGTTTAAAAAACGTTCCGGCCTGATAGTCCCACCATTCCTGCCATATCTGACTCTGGCTCTAATGCTTGTTAACTTTCTTCAAAGTGTACTTTTTGCCTTTTAGTGTGTCTTGCGGTTTTGTTGAGGGGGGACATGCCGCACTGGGTAGGGGGCGGTGAACAGACCGTCAGTCATGTGGTGGCACCGCACCGGGGCAGGAAAGCGCTCTTCAGGCCTCAGCTCTGTTGTTTCTCCTCCCTTTGGAGGAGCAGGGCAGCGAAAAGGAGCTGAGCTGGGCATTTCCGTCCCACAGGTCCGCTGGCCTCCGGTGAGATGGTCTCCTCACGGCAGGCCTCGTGAGGAAGAACAGGAACCTCTGCTGTTTTAACAAATGGTTGCTTTCCCTCTCCCATCTGGGAGCGAGGGAGATGGGAGATTTTCCTCCGACAGGCCCTGCGAGGGCCTGGGGGTCCCTGCGAGTGAATTGCTCCCGAGTCCTCTAACACATGAGGAAGATGAACAGTGTGCCTTTGTCTTACAGGAGTTTATGACTAGGGAAACCGGAAGTGTGACTTTCTCCTAAACTCTCAGGTCCAGCAGGAAGTGGTCTGACAGCACCTGTCTGGGCAGTTCTCACCTGTGGGAGGAGTCAAGTTTTGTAGCAACTGGGGCAGATAGCAGCCTGGGCTACCGTGGTGCTTTCAAACAGGACTTCTGCCTTGTCTCCAAGGAAACAGTTGTTTTCCGTTTCTTCCTGGTGGCTGCTGTTTCCCCTGAGGGGGTGTCAGGAGAGATCAGTGTTTCCCAAGGGAACCGAGTGCAGCAGGTGAAACACACACTGAAGTGAGGCCCCTGCTCGTTCCCCCGGGGCAGGCTGTGTCATGGATACAGGATGCAGTACAGACCTGCTTGCCCAGCCCAGCCAGGGAGCTTTTGTCTGAAACCATGGGGCCTCTGCACCAACAAGGGACTCACAGGTCCTCGGGAGAACACTTAGCACAGCAGCCATTGAGAATTAGAAGCCCTTGATAAAAGCCGAGACCCACTTTAGGCTACTTGGCGAGCCCCAGCTTTTGGAGGCAGGACTGCAGGGCCACGCTGCTCCCCGGCAGCGTCTGGCCTCCCACCCCATCAGCAAAGCTGGACCTCTGACCTCAGGAGCTTTCCTGCTCTGCCCTGGCTGAGGCTGGGAGTGCGTGGGCAGCAGACTATGCTCCCAAGTTCAGGCACTGTCCAGCACCCCAGCACCATGTCCTGCACCCCATGTAGGGCTCTGCACCCATGAGCCTTGTCGCTCCCCAGACAGTGGGACCTCATGCGCTCTGGCCCATCAGTCCTGGCCTAAGCCAGTCCCTTCAGTGCTGATTTAAATGACAGCTCTTGTTTTCTAGTTTTCATATAATTCAGTCTCTCAAGTTTCAGTATCAGTATATTCTATTTTGTTTTTCCTTGAAGCCCAAGCGTTTGAATGGAAGCTTCTGGGTGACACAGGAGGCGTGCAGCATGAGGGAGTGATGGGACCGCTTTCTCTGGTTCGCACGTGCTGGTGACACGGCCGTGTGTGCACTGGCAGATGCAGGTGCAGGGCTGCCTGAGTGGGGGCCGGACTCCGGATGACAGCTTTGTTTGTTCACATGCATGCTCCCTGCCTGCCTTGCCTGTGTCCTCTTGGAGAGCAACCAACACCCCAGAATGAGCCACCCTGCACAGCACTGGACTCTGCCCATCTGGACACAGACTCTTGTATTAGGTGTGGACACCCAGCTAACTGTAGCCAGGCTGGCCTGGCGTGGGAACCAAGAACAGGCTGAAGCTGCAAGTTCTTCTAGATTTGGGGTCAATGGCAAAATACGCTCCCTGAAAGCCGTGGGCAGGTGAGAGTTTCGGGACTTGTTGGAACAGTAACACCGGCCAAACAGGTCGTGCTGAGGGAGGAGGGTGAGCCCTAAGGACAACCCGGTTTCTCAGAGTCCGGCCGAGCCCTCCCTGTACGTTTCCGTAACAGAGCCCGTGTGAATATAGAGAACTAGGAACTTACCCAGTTACATCGGATGTTCTTTACCTAAATTTAGGTCAACAGCAGATGTTTGACAGCATCACCTGTTCATTCCTAAAACCCAGGGCTTTCATAGTGGGGGAGAGGAAGGGGCTTGGACAGAAGCCGGAGGGTGTTCCTCGAGAGCTCAGGCTTTTTGTTTTCATCAGGTCCCTTCTAAGTAAGAATCTGGCCCTTGACTTGGCCTCTCTTTTTTTTTCCTTCTTAGAAAATTATTCACATACAGGAAGGTAAATAGAGTCATAGTGGTTGATTCTAGCTCCTTCCACTTTGTGAGGAAAACATTTTATCTCTACTTTCACACTGCGTTTTCGATGGCTGATATCTTTTTAAAAGGAAAATGGAAAAACAGCCTTCCTTCTGGAGATTGGACAGATATTGAAAAATTAATTATAGTCCACTTGAAGTTAAGTGCTGACGGTGTCAGTGCCTGACTGTGACTACCTGGCTCTCCTTAACCCCCGCAGTGGCCCGGTGACCCCGTCTTTCGGGAGGGGGGCTGTCCTGGGTGCATTGCTCCCTCGCGGCCCCGCAGCAGTGAGTCCAAGCCCAAGCAGACCTGCCTCTGTGTCTGATCCCTTAACACAACAAGCAGTGCGTCAGTCTGTTTGAGCTGAGGCTGGGATATCGGGGCATTTCTAGATTTTAATTACTTTTTGGCTTTTTGTCAGACTAGAGAAATGGTTATATCCAGGTTTAAGAAAACATGGTCTTAAAGAACCAATACTAACTTCGTCGTAGTACCTCTCTGGTATGTTTAAATGTCGACGTATTATAGCAATTTAATGAACATGCTGTGAAAGACCATTTCTGTTTATATTCAATTATGTGTTTGTTCTCACCTCTTGTCAACTTGGGCATCATAGAATACCCCGCAAGTTAAAGAACCAAACCCAGGGGCACACAGTTACTCCCTGAGCATCGATTCTCTGCCACTGTGTGAACTGGTTGTGTGTCAGAGAAATCTGAATGAAACAGGTTTAATTACTAAGGTCATGGTCTTTGGCCTTAAAACAGAGCAACATGAAAGGAGGGCAGTCCCTTGTTTTGGAAAATACGACGATATCTTCCACTGTGGACGCTGGGGCCCGGGGAGGAGAGGACGGGTCAGGAATTTAAGCAGCTGTGCAGGGCTCTGTCTAGCTCTGTGCAAAATTCTTCCTGTAAAGACTGGAGTAGAATTCCTGAGTTACGATACCACATTGAAACTGCATCATAAAATCTAACTGCCCTTTACTCCTTAGTACCTACCAACTAAGCAAAACTAGCTAAGATTATTATTATTATTATTATTATTACTTGAAATTAACATGAGCCAAATAAGGACTGGGGCATAACTTAAAGCGGTACGTTGGACATCCTGTGTCCAGGGCAAAAAACAGACGGCTCTGAATTGGAGCGGAGCTCGGTCCCTCACCCCTGCCTCACTGCCCTCGCGCAGCTCTGCTGCTGATGCAGCCCAGCACGGAAGACTCACGAAGACCTGTATCTGTAGAGAAGCAGACTCAGCGGGTCCTTATCTTTTTGCCCTTCTGACCCAGAATGTTAGCAGCAGGGGCCTGGGAGGGATGATGGGGAGGAGATGAGGGCAGGGCACACCCTCACGGGGAGAAGGATGTAGAGCCGGATGTGTTTTCATGGGAACAGGGTGTCTAGGTGCAGGAGAGCCAGGTATTCTAAGAATGCCCCCCACCCAGCCAACCTTTCCACCGACAGACAGACGGTGGGGCTGCGGAACACCTCAGTCAGCCCTCAAGCTGGGGGTGGAGAGGGTCACAGCATCAGTCACGGTGGGAGAGAGGTGGGAGGCACCTCTGTCAGCTCTGATAGAAGGGTTGACCGAGATGCCAGACACGTGTACAAAGAAAAAGGAAAAGCTACGTCACAGCTTTTAAATGAATGATGACACCAACCGCTGGAGCTCAGTGAAAAGTGGCGTCCACACCAGAGAACCTGAGGAAAAGCTTGCAGTCGCTCCACACTGAAGGACAACAAAGTAAGACAGGCAGGAGGGCCTGGAAGGCAGAGGCGCTGTGGGACGCCTGAGGGGACAAGGTGAGGCCTAGGCGGACAGCACTGTCGAAGGTCCTCCCGTGAGTGGCGTCGTCAGGAGACTTGTGACCACACGGTGGGTGCAGGCGGGAGAGGGGAGAGCTGAGCAGCTGTGGAGGCTCGACGAGACGGGGACGGGGGCAGACCGTGTGTTCCTGAAGGCAACAGACGCCCTTCCTTCTGTGGTTCACAGCCTGTGGGCTCCAGGAGGGGAATGGTCATGTCCCTGACCTGGATTTGTGCCGCTGTGAGTCCTGCTGTGGAAAGCTTGGGGAAGTTTTCAGCTCGTCCCACCCATGGATCCTGCCACATGCCATCAATGCAGGTAGAAGGGGTAGTAAGAACCTCCCGGAATTCTCACAGCCACTGTGGTGAATGTGAGGGTGGCTGGACACATTTACAGTGACCTCCAGTTGTGGGTACATAGTTGGCATTTAATGGAGTAGAGAGCCAGCAGGCGGTCCTCGGAGTCTTCCCTTGGCATTGACAGAGAAGCAGCGTCCTCGGAGAGTCTGTCCATGAAGCCCTTTGTCAGAACCTCTCTAGATCTAGAGCCTGTTTTGCTTCACAAGTTCCGTATAATGCGGGCACGTGGTCGAGGGACCACGTAGTGATGGCTTGGTGCTGAAAGGGAAGGAGAAGCATCTGAACTCGTAAACCGGGACGCTGCTGTGCGTGTGTGAGGTGAGGAATGGGGATGTGAGGAGCAGTGCCCTCGGCCACCCAGCCTGGCACACGGACCTGCGTGGTCTCTGTGTCTGGGAAGGACAAGGCTGGTGTGGGCGTTCGGAGGTTCGGTCTCTGCTCGTGCTGCGCTGCCCCGAGGGACAGAGGTGAGACACAGTGGCTGAGCTTCTCCACCAGAACAGCAACAAAGCCAGGTGACACTGTGGGGTCCTGGCCGTGCGCCCTGCAGGCTTGATTGTGTGGGAGCTCAGAGCAACCACTGGTCCTGCCACTGCTTAAATGATGGAGACAGAGGTCCAGGGACCCCAAGGACAGTGAATGGGGGCACCAGCCTTCCCCGAGGAGGAAAGGGGCCACTTCCCTCATGGCAGGGACTCACACTTACGTGAGGAAACTCCTTCCCAGTTAGAGCAGCACGGTGCTCGTCACTGAGAGCCGTCACGAGTGACAGCATGGCCTGTCAGCGCCCTGGTGACGAGGGGGGTGAGGGGTGGCTTGCTTGCCTGCACACCTGAAACGTGGCTACTCTTTGACCTGGCAGTTCTACATCTGAGACTCTTGCCTCTAGAAACACTGCAGTCATCAGATATCGGGCGGGGGGGAGGTGCACACACGCCCATGTCTCTGTGACTTATTTCAATTAGAGAAAAAGGCTCCGGCATGAACCGGTGCCTGAGACCGAATGTGAAAGGACAAGCTTCACAGCAGCCTAGTGACATGTGCACTGCACTGCCCCCCTGTGAGAAAAGTGCCGTTTCCTTTGTGTCTTAGCGTAGGGAAAAGTATACGTATTTAAAGGTACACAGGAAGTTGAAAGGATACACATACTTAAGTTTGTTCCAGAGACTGAAATTGAGGTCAAGAGATAGTGCCTGGCCAGCCATGGGACGTGAAGGAAACTGGTTGTGGTCGGGTGGACAGGCACTCAGACCGGGACCATGGGTATGCGCTGCCACCTCTGGCCCGCCAGGACACGTCCCTCCCAGGTGAGGTGACAAGGAGCCTCGAGAGACACGCAGCCTGCAGGCCTCTGCCACCTCCACAGGTGCGTCTTCTTCGCCTGCTGAGGAAACCCCCCCCCCCCCATCACTGACCCTTGGGGACCTGAAGCGAGAGTCTCACAGAGGTCACGTTCTGCACATCAGTCTCAGAATGTGTTCACGGTACAGGGAGCTCTGTGTCTTCAGGGTCTGGCCATGGAAGGGCCTGCAGACAAGATGGAAGTATTTACATTCCCTAGGCTGACCGTTGTGAAACTGTCGTTCTTACAGTGTTTTAAAAACACTTCTTGTTTCAATAATAATTTTTAAAGTAAACTGAAAACAAAAATTCTGTATGAACGGGGCACAAATCCATGGGTGTCTAACTTTTTCTTCTTCCACAGAGTCACTGGGGGCGAACTGTTTGAAGACATTGTGGCGAGAGAGTACTACAGCGAGGCCGACGCCAGGTGAGTGCCCGGCGCCGGCGACACCTGCCCCGGCTCTGCCCAGCTGCGCGGCCGGCCTGCCGCCACGGGGAGCGCAGCACCGGCTATGCCTTCTGTCATAAAGACAGATGCTTTTTCTCCTCTGGATTTCCAAGATGATTCTTTGAAAAAAACATCTGTGAATCTGGTCTAAAGCTTATTAATATCTAGTGTCTGTAGTTAGAGTGCGTATTTTATTTTATTAAAGCCTAACTGGAATGACTTCTACGAAAGACATAAACTCTTTTAGCAAATGTGAGAGATCCAAGGTTGGCCTCTTCTGGTCTCTAGGTCCTGGGCAGCCCAGTATACCCCTACTCACTTTCATGCAAAATTAAATGAAAGGAAATTAAATAGGCTCTTTAATTTCCATGTCAATTAATCAGAAGTAAATACAATTACAAGTTCAGTTCCTGGGCTGCAGCCACTACGTTCCCAGTGACCAGTGGCTACGACCGGGAGCAGGTCCCGAGTGCCTGGGCTCCCGCAGAGACAGACGACAGGAGCCCGGAGTCGCCCCAGAGCACCATTAGCTGGACGTTTCCGTGCAACCTTGGAACTCTGATCTGAAACATACTTATTCAGGTATTTCAGAGGGCTCAGGGGCTTCCAGTCTTGTCAGTGGGTCAGATCTGCACGAAGCTGAGAATGCCCAACGCTTGGTCTCATGTGAACCCTCCGAGGCTGCACGAAGGCAATGTTCCGGCGTGAGCTGGCGCTCGTCTCCTTGCTTGGGTAGTGCTGATGTTGGATGGTATGCATTGTCCTCGGCGCCCTCCCACGAATTCCGTAGTTGGCACTTACTCTGAAAACTGGCCGGGAGCCAGGGCTCGCTGTTAGCGATGAGAAAAGGACCCTTGGAAGAGTCTCTGGTGCTCTCAGGGCTTCCTGACGCCAGTTCAGCCTACCTGCCAGCCCTGCCTGCAGCGGCCACGGTTCCCCCAGAGTGGTGCCCGCACAGCCCTCTCGGCGTCTCTGGTCTGTATTCTGCGTCAGTACGTTGCTGTGGTGTCCTGTGCACCTCCTCTGTGCGCGACTATGCTCCTGAGTTTCCCCTGCCACTTTCGTGGAATTTTTACTGCCAAAGTCAAGTAGGAAGTTCAGTGTCACTTACACTCTGATGAGTGAATCATCACCAGCTCAGTTCCCCCAGGTCCTCCCTAGGGCCTCTGAAGGGGCTTCGGAGCAGCCCAGAGAGAGACTCCGCACACTCACGAGACAGGAACTGTCTCCACCGAGGCTGTACACAGGGCCACGGATGGGCTAGGACTGTGAATGATGTGTTGAAATTGAAGTGGAGACTGTTTCCCTGTTGAGAGGCCCACAGACAACAGGGTGGCCCCTGGGGGCATCCTGGAAGCTTAGGAGTCCGTGGCAGGGCATTTCTAGAGTTAGTCCCACACAAAGTGAAGGAGAAAACATCTCTTCCCACCCACAAGCATAAAGAGCATATTCTGCCAATACTGTTCTTGTCCTGGGCCCCTCAAGAAGCTAAAAGTTCAGTCCATTCTCACTAGTAAAACGTGGCAACAGCCATTTAGCAAGAATTGTTTTTTACTTCTTTGTTTTCTGTTATTCATTAGGCTCAGTGACCTGTGCCTGTGGTTGGAGAAGAGGAAGTGAAATTCCTCAAAAATAGGGTGAAGCGAATGTCATTCCAGAGGGAGAGTGTCATGCAGCTTAGAAAGATAGTTGCCAGCTCTCGGATCAGCTGTGCAGCAGGGACAGCCAATGTGAGGCTCTCGTGTGTCTCTCTCAGCAGACTTCTGTCTTGGGGGGCTCCATCTCGGTCAGTTTTTGACATTTGCGTTGTAGAAAATCAGAGGTGTTTACTCTTCTCACTCCAGAGTTCACTTTGGAGTCCTGTTGTTTTGTACACTCAGTGGTGGAGTGTGTCCCCGCTAAAGGGTGTGCCTCACCTGGGATGGTGTGACCGCAGCCGTGTGCGCCTTCGTTCGGGTGCATGGGGCCTGGGCACACTGCGTGGTGGACATGCCCCCCACGGTCAGATGGCAGGAACCATATGGCTGCCAGTCAATGGTCTCCCTCCAGGTTAATTAGCAGTCTGTTTGACATGAGTGTACCTGTACTAAGAAGAGCATAAATTGTACATTCAACAGGTAATAGACGTGTATGGAAATGTGTTCAAGGAGCTTAAATTGTACACATTTGTTTCTGTCCGATCCTAGCCCTTCCCCAGAGTCTAGCCTGACTGCAGAGGGTTGATTCGCATCATGGGCCAACTTTGACTTCTCCCTGTTACTACAGACTCACATTACTTTTCCTACTAACACTTTCCACACGAGGCAGCATTTCCGGGTCGGCAGGTAGCCATGTTCCTCTTTCTGACTTTTGTTTCTCCTGCCACTTCATCCTCTTGTTCCCACACCTGTGTTTATCTGTGACCTCAGGTTGGGAACAGTTCAGGTGTGTCTGAGACATACCCACACGTTTTCTGTCTCTGGACAGTTTTCCCAGAGCACGATGGGAAGCAGGTGTACCTTCTTCTCTTGGAAACAGAAATCTGGACCTCTGTCCCCCAGCAGTAGGATTGTAGAGTCACGATGGACAAAGCGCAGCTCAGGTTGCTTTGTGCGGGCGCGTCACGAACTCCTCTGGGTGCTGTTGTTGTCAGCAGCAGAGTTAGCTTTATTCAGCTTATATCATTGCAATGCTGAGCCAAACCGTGGAAAAGATGTAATTTTTGTGTTTGTTTAATGAGTGCTCATGTGCCTCACAGCACTGTCCCTGCCCCTGCCCTTGTGTCTTTGCAGTCACTGCATACAACAGATTCTAGAAAGCGTAAATCATTGTCACCTGAATGGCATAGTGCACAGGGACCTGAAGGTCAGTACTGGAGTCTGCGTATCTGAATCAAAGGGGTGGGTGTGTTTGGGGAAGGGCAGAGGGCGGGCACTGAAAGGGGTCCCTTGCTGCTCCCAACCTTCGCTGCACTGGCTGGCTGGTGACGTGACAAAGCATGAGGCCTCTTCAGCTGCTTGTCTGCAGGCCAAACACACATCACGGCGACAAGGGGAGGGTGGTACTGGACACGCCTGTGCCGTGTCCAAGCGGTGAACCAAGAGGCAGTTTGGGGGCAGGTTTTCCCAAATGTCCCACATTTGCCTGGAGACCTGGCCTGTGATGTGTGTCCCCTGCAGACTAAAGTGCACTTCTGTCCTGGGAGCGTGGTGGCCGAGGCAGAAAAACGGGCTGCACATTGCTCCTGAGTCCGCCGAGCCCTCAGGTAGGGGCTGCCACGCCAGTGAGCAGAGCGACCGGGCTGGTGATGTCTCTTTTCTAACCATAACCGAGCCTGACTGCTCAGGGGACACTTTGCTTCGAAGGGACACTTAGAAAACAATGAGAGAGAATGGGCAGCTGCTTTTGGGGGGTACGGGGTGGAGCACAACAGCTCTAGAGTTATATTTGTGTCCTAATTTGTTTCCTGTGAGTGCTTGGGAGAGAGCTCCAGGATCAAATGAAGGATCTTTAAGGTGGCTTTTTTAGGACAAGTGGACCCTGGGTCAGGCTCATGGCTGGCAGGACCCTGCCTGTTCCGAGGCAGCGGTCGCTCTGCAGGAGCAATGTGTCCCTTCTGGCGGGCGTCGCAGCACTGCCAGCTGTCTGCCGCAGCGGGCACCTGGTCTCCGTGCGGCTCGGGACTAACGCTGCCCCTGGTGTTTGCATGCAGTCATTGCACTCAGCAGATCCTGGAGGCCGCCCTGCATTGCCAGCAGGTGGGCGTGGTCCACCGGGACCTGCAGGTGAGTGCTGCCCACACACTGGTCAGTGCAGTTGTGTCCCGGAGGCAGGCGCTCCGAGAGCTGTAAGCCCTCACTCTGCTCAGGGCGAAGCACAGTCCCTCTCCGCGCTGGGACTTCTGTCCCGTTTCCTTCAGGGAGAAATACTTCCCTAAACCAGAGTGGAGACGGCCTCTGATGGGGCTTTGGGTCGTGTGGACGTGCTCCTCACTCTGAACTTGTCCTGTGGACGCTGGTCAGACACACTGTCTCTCAGCCTGCGCTCTAGATCCAACATGATGTCACTGGTCACCCACATTACGAGGTGTGGGGAGATACAGTTACTAGGTTGATTTCGGCTCATGTGCTTGGGCGCTGGAGAACCCCTGCTGGACTCTGGAGTCTTGATCCCAGGGGCTGTGAGAACTCTGAGGCTTCCTGGTTCATTGTTTACTGACATTGCCCTGGACCGAGACCTGCGTGCCTTTTGAGTCAGGTGATGACGAATAAAACAAAGTTTGAGACTTGGCTCAGTTTCTCACATCACTGACGAGCAATGTTTGTATCGTTTGGACAGTGAGTAGGAAAGACTTCTCAGCGTTCTAGTCTCACGCGTGGGATTCCAGGGAAACGGGGAAGGCCTAGAAACGTGTAAGTAAGAGGGAACGACAGTGGGCGAGCCAGTGCGAGCACGGGAGCACCGCAGGCACGGCTATGGCTCTTTGTTCGAAGGCTCGGCTCTCCCAGGCGTGTGCGTAGCGCTGGCAAAGCTTCCAGTGTCCAACTGTGTGTTCAGTGGGACCTCAGCCGGCTGCTCACGTGCAGACCCCTCTAGTTGTGAGGAGCTGTGGACCCATCACTGCCATTCATTTAGGATGTCCGAGAAGAGTTGTCTCCAAGATCCGTAGTGAGTTACTTGGAGATGCAATTCATAAGTAAAACATTGCCTTAGTTTTCTGGAATCTTCCTTTGTCTTCGGTTTGAATCTGAGAGCATCAAATGTTGAAAGCAAAGGTGTGATTCGTGGTGTTTCCTTTGGACAGCTGAGAGAGGCGTGTGCTAACCTTTACCAAACCTACCCACCGGAATAAACGAAAAACAGTGTGTTCCTCTGAAAACTCTTTTTTTTTTTGGTGATCACTTCAAAAATTCCTTTCAAGCCATGTACAGGCAGAGCCCCTTTCTGCTACTCCTCAGAACTCGTAGAACTAATTTTCTTTGTAAGTGAACATAAATGGACATGCACGTTTTTGTGCTGTTCAGCAGGTGCGCTGCTCAATGGATTTATCACTGGAAATATTTTGCTCATGTCATGCAATTACTAGTGCACTTGAAGTGTGGATAGAGAGAGTGAGCGCTCTTCATTGACTCCTGGGTCACGGTTTCTAGGCCGTAATGTGGACGTGTGTCAGTGTCCAGCTCAGCTGAGTCCTGCCTGCACCGGCCGGGGCTCTCATCCAAGATGGCAGCGGGCCCAGCAGGGGAGCTGTAAGGAAGAAGATATTTTCTGACACATGAGCTAAATTTGCTAATTAAAAACTCAGGCAGGGGACGTCAGGAAGGCTGGCCCCCCGGAGACAGGCTGCAGCATCACTTGGCACGTTGCATTCCGGGGAGATGCGTTTCTGCCCCTCCTGTGACTTTAAGGAGCACAGAAGTGAACTTCCAGGGAGTGCGTCCTGGTTTCCGCACCTGCCCTTGTCTCTGTCTGATGGCTGGCCTGGGTAGACTTCAGCTCAGAGTAGTCCTGCCTTCTTGTTTTGGAAGCCTGCTGAGCGAGAGTGCAGAGCATGCTGGGGGCACTGGGCACGTGGCCCGTTCCATGTCTCTTACACCCTCCAGGTGTACTCTACCTGGGAAATGTGCTGCTTGTAATAGCATTTTACCAACACCTGAAATGAGAAAAATTAATGGCTGAAATGTCTTACTAGCAGGCTCCAAAAATATTGTCCTTACTGTACACAGGCCGTATGTTTTTGCTTGCATACCCTGATTCCTGTGTTAATTTGGGGACAACACATGTTTGAGCACAGTTTAATTGTTGGCAGAAAGCCCAGGAAGTGGTGTTCTCCTTGGTATCAAGGCACCAGTGAGCTCTGTGGGTCAGCCCTTCCCAGCACAGTGGCTGTGGAGCAGGGCACGTGACTCTTTGGACCCGACTGGGGACTGGCCATGCCTCACAAGTGCTTGTGCAGGTGCCTTCCATGGAGGGAAGGATTAAAGCACATTCATAGCGTAAAAGGTAACGCAGCAAGGTAGACTGCTATGTATTTCACTTAAAATTGGGTAGAGATGAGCATGCCCTGTCTGCTAGTGAGATAGCCTGGAGGTCACTCATGGGGGCTGGATTAACCCTGGACGCCCCACCCCCACCCCACCCCACCCCACCGCACCTCACCTCACCTCCGTAGGAAAGCTGTCTGGACCAGAGACAAGACTGAGCCCAGCAGGCAGGGGGAACAGGAGGCACAAGTGCAGGGGAAGCAGGTGCAGGTGCTGGGTATTGGACAAATGGCAAACGTCACAGCACACCAGGCAGGATCGTGCGCATGCACAGACACAGCTGCTGTCGAAGGTGATCCAGATCAGGCCAACTGCTGAGACCCTCGGTGCTGGCTCTGGCCCTGGTGACATAATTAGTACCCTGGACTTCGGGAATGCACTGTGGTCTTTGGAGGGGTTGGGATCAAGGCAGGACCTTAGTCACAAAAACAGTAATGCTTGCCCCTTGTTCAACAGCTACCATGTCCCTGTGCCGACTTCCCTTAGGAATGCTCACAACCCCTTCCTGCGCAGGGCACTCAGGTGGCCCCGTGTTGCCCGGGGTGGGGGGGGGGGCTACAGTAACCTTGAGGGACAGGACCTATTCCTGCCACTCAGCTAGGCCACAGGTGTGTGCCCACGTAGTTTGGTTCCAGGGCGACTGCTACTTCTCAGCTCCGTTCAGTAAACTGAAACTTTCAGAGACACCAAAGAATAGGTCAAACGGTGATGGGAAGTAATTTTGCCAGCAACATTAAGAATTATGTGGGTAATGGTTCCAAGTTCAGCTAACCAAAATATTTTTTTTAATCCCACCCATAGATCTTCCAGAGCTGGGAATAAGAGAATGAGGTATCTTTCAGCTACCATGTGGAGTCGGGGAGGAACGTAGTTTGGGAATAGGCTGTTGTGTAAAGTAAAAGTTCCCTCTTTAGGGATCAGTAAGGCATTGGCCACAGCCTTTGGAAAGTGAGGCTCAGAGAACAGAATGCACTTGCCCCTTAATGCAGGCCCCACCAGGCCGGACAGTGGGTTTGGACGTGCCGACAGACAGACTGTCTGTGAGCCACTGTGACTCCTGCTGGTCGTCCGTGAGCCGGCGATGGGGCAGTCAGCTGCACAGAGGAAAGAACAGACGCTCGCAAGACATCTGTGATCTGTGCCTGTGCTCAGCCCCGCCCAAGCCGTGGGCAGGGATTACGGTGCCAGTCAAGAGCAGACCTCTGTGCACGGGTCTACGGGCCATGGGACTGACGTCATTTACAGCTGGGTGGGACGTGAGTCGCTGTGCTCCCACCAAAAAGAAGGCCAGACCTCAAACACGCACCGTGACCAGAAAAATATTCGGTCAAAGAGAGGCTGCAGTGACAAGTGACAACCACGATGTCACAAGAAATAAGGGAAGGTCAACTCGGACATGTTCTCGTTTGAGAGCCTGGAGAACACAGTTCCTGTGAACAGCTGACAGAAGTCACTCCTCAGAGTGTTTGTTTGAGAGAAACTAAGTACTCAGCCCCGAGGGCCCATGCATTGGTAGCTAAGCCCAGGACACACGACCTGGTCTGCACCCTCGTTCCGGGCTGTCACACTGCCTGTTTCCTGCACGCGCTGAGCCCGTGCTCACCCGCAGCTGCCCGGGAAGACCAGCGCTTCTGAGCTCACTCTTCTGGTCTGCTGTGGGAAATGGAAGTGGTGGGACAGATAAGGGTGCAGCGGGCACCTCTTTCAGGGCTTGGGCACCGGTGAGCCGAGAGGTTTCTGCACCTCAGCTTTTTTTAATATAAAACAAATTTGTTTTCTGTCATCACTCAGAACTTGAACTCGCCACCTCGCCACTGACCTTTGGTAGTACAGTGTACGTTTGATGTGGAGGCTGTATGAATCATAGGACATGATAATAGGACTAATCAACCTGATAAATTCCAAAGCATATATATAAATCAAATTTGTGTGATATTCTTAATGTTTCATTGAAGCTAGCCATTAATTAGAAGCAGTCTTGTGATGAGACATTTTATAAGCAGGAATGTCAAACTCATGTTCACCAGGGGCCACATCAGCCTCACGGTCGCCCTCAAAGGGCCGGATGAAATTCGAGGACTGTGTAAATGTAACTAGCTTAACAGTTAAGTGAACGCTCGGCGCTGCCACTGGGCAGACACAGGTGCCGGGCCGGATAAAACAAGGTGGCGGGCCGGATTCGGCCCTCGGGCCTTGTGTTTGCCACCTGTGTAATGTAAAACAAATCTCAATAAAGTCAATTTCTAATTTTCTAGGTTGCATTCTATAATTCCGTATTTTAGGTTTGTCTAAAAGATATACATAAACATGAAGCCATTTCAAGGCTGGAAATTTTTAACCCTATAAAATGACCTTGAAATTGCCCTGCCTTTTCCTGCACGTAACTGCCACAGAACAGTCATCATGGACGGCAGGGTAGACCCCGATGCCGATGGGTCTGCAACTTCCTGTGTGGCTCAAGCGCGTGTGGGGAGCCCCAGCGCCCGTCTCGAGGTGAACGTTCCCTCCCTCAGAGAGCCTTCGTGGTGAAGCCTAGGGCGGCCACCTCAGCTCAGCTGGACACGCGCTGTTTTAGGGCATAAAGCACACGGCACTGCCCAGAACGTTGTGCCCGAGTGGCAAGAACGAAAGCACATTAAATTTTTAGGTGTTAATTCGTGGTGGCACTGGCATCCGCTCAGCAAACTTCAGCGCCCCTTGACCTAAGAGACCTAACACGGCCGTGCTTGCCAGAGCACCCGCAAGTCTCCCCTGGGACGAGCCTGCTAGCGACAAGTTAGGACGCCGTGGGTGCCGCAGATCTCTGACACCTCCGTGCTTTCAAACTAGAGTGGCAGTTTGACGGGGTTCCTCCCGGCCGTTTGTTCCATAAATTAATAGCTGGCAACTACTGATTGCATTAGAAACTTTTTAGTTGTAAGAATAGAATGTCAAATAACAGGATGCCGTGGTTAGATACTCTATTGATAGATGACCAGAGTTCCAAGTAATCTGGAATGTTAGGTTTGGCTAACAGTCATTTCAGCGTGGAGGTCATTCATATTCTTGAGACGTCTTCAACCCAACATCCAAACTCAGTTTTCCCGGTTCGGTGTCGAGGTAATTCAAAGTCCGCCCAGCCCTAAGGCATTGTTGCCAAGTTTGCCTCCCAGCCACCAGCTGTCCTGCCGGTGCTCTGTCTGACGGCAGTGACGCAGCAGCCCGGGCTCACCCGGTGCCCGGTTAGCTCCTCCTGCAGCCTTGACCCGGTCCTTCCTGTTGTGGTTATCAGTTGTTTGCTAGTTCGCAAGGCTCACTTAACTAGTCAATTAAATACTGGTTTAGGCTGTGTTACTACAAGGTCAGAACAACCAACAGAATTGACTGATTCGGTAAAAAAAGTGAACCAAATTTTATGAAAATAGGAAATTAGCTGTTTGTTAGTATATAAACAAAACCAGTTTGACTGAATTTTTAGATTTTTAGACAATTGTTTTGGCTCTTGAATGGTCCATTGTTTCCCACCTTTTTTCAGTCAGTCTGAGACACTCCTAAATTATTTGCTGGGTCTTGTCCCCAGGGGAAGAGAGCAAGCGTGGCTCTCTCAGGTGTGTCTGTCCCAGCCCAGCAGGCGGCTTTGCAGACACCAGGAGGGAGGGGACGTCACTGAGTGCATGGACTGGCTGCCCTCCCCAACCACTTTCCCCTGCCGTTTCCTCAAACCTGCAGGGCGGTCAGGCCAGTGCAAGGTGTAGGCTTGGTGCTGCCTTCCAAGTGCCCATGAGGCTCGGGCTCTGGTCGGGACGCACTGGGGTAGAAACAGCTGTGTGCTCGCAGAGAGCTGCTAGCCCCGAGGGGTGGTGAAGATGGGAGTGGGACGTTGCTTCCTCGTAGTAGTCGAAGGTGTGAAGACGGGTGTTAAGCAGTGCGTAGAATCGCACTCCGAAGACATGTACGTTGTGGTGCAGAAAGCCGGCCTGCAAGGGAAAAAGCTGACGATAACATTTGGCAAATGGTAGTGTGCTCTGTCTGCCTTTAAGAATAAACAGATTCTTAAAGACTGCAATTTTAATACATAATTCAGAACAAGACTCCAAAATTTGTACGGAAATTGTTTGGAAACATTGAGGAATCAAAATCACTACATTTGGGCCCCAACTCTTGAAATCAGCTAGGATTTAATTTGCACAGTTTTCTTTGCCAAATGTCTGTAAATCGGTCCAACTCTGTTCACTTTGCCGCGTCTCCTCTGCTGCCAGTGTCTGTGCTCTGCCAGGCTTCTCCGTCCTTGTCGGGGCCTCGGGCGGCCCTGGGAAGCATGTGAGCAGGTCTGGACAGATGCCCATTCCCTGGACCCGACCCACACGCACTCTCTCTGGCCAGGGCCTGTCCTGGGTGTTTGCGCATCTGTCTGAACCTGCATACATGGGGCACTTGTCATTTCTGACCCTGTCTTCCCTGAGGGCTGGGGGTGAGTCTCCCGGAGAGAGGGCAGTGCATGCCTGTCCCCCTATTCTTTATAAAATGCTGTTCGTGTTGGAGAGTCACTTAAAATCGGTTCTCACTTCAGTCTCTTTTTTTCATTTCTAAATAAAGCCTGAGAATTTGCTTTTAGCTAGCAAATCCAAGGGAGCGGCTGTGAAACTGGCAGACTTTGGCCTGGCCATAGAAGTTCAAGGAGACCAGCAGGCATGGTTCGGTGAGTAGGTCTCGCCCTCGCTGCCCAGCCACACCCTGCTCCCTGACTGCGGAGAATGGGCATGTTGTTCCAGCCCCCACTTGACCAGCAGGACGACGGGCCTGTCAGCGCTTCACTGCGCCAGCATTGAAGGGTGGGAGTCGGGAAATAACTTCAGGGAAGATCTGTTAACAGGAGAGCAATAGCACACAGACTTTTTCTTAAAGGACGGAGAGAAAACGGACTGGGCGCCGAGAGTGACTTGAGGCAGTGGCCACGCTCCGAGAGCACGTGCACATGTGCCCTGTGCACACACAGCCGCACTCGATGCTGAGAGCCGCCGTGTGAGAGTGGGCTCGGGAGGCACCGAGTGCCTGGCAGACCTGCGTGACGGGCGAATTAAAGTTTGACAATGTTAAGAAGCATGTGTACACATAGATTTACGTTATGTGTTTTATCTTACATATCTTTTCTGGAAAATACCAGTTCCCTCTCTAAAATTTTGATAATTTTGAGATTTCTATATGATGAGATTTCTGTTTCTAAACAAATTTAAATGACAAGTGTTTCTAACCAGGCTTATGCACTACCTCAGTGTTTGGCCTGAATAAGTTATTTTACCCTCTGACTTCCGGCCGGTTCCCACTGTTAACCCACTTTTCACACAGTGTCCTGGAACCTCTCTCTGAGTGAGCCCTGTCTTAACTTTCTTTCTGACTTTCAGTGTTCTGAGATTAGATATTTTCAAATGCCCATCACTCCTAGCTGCTTTTCTCCGAACAACTGCAAGCAGCCAGAGGACCCAGGTGCTCCCTGTGTGTTTTCTGGGCAAACCCTCCGTGCCCCTGACCAGGCACGTGTCCTGGCTGCGCCCTGGTGGGATATCAGCCTTGGGGTGTGCCCAGGGCGGCAGGGTACGTGGGGACTGCAGGAGCATGGAGTTGTTCCCGCAGGTTTGTTTGTACCAGCTCACCTCAGCTTCGGCTCCCAAGCCCAGGCCAAGGGCGGTCCCCCTCCTGGGGCGGGAGACTGAGGTCCTGCCTGCACCTGCTGCTTCTCAGCTGCCTGCCTCTGAGATGCCCCACAGGCTGGGCCCACGTGGCATATCTGCGTGGTGCGTCCTCACCCTTTCCCACGCTGGTCCCAGCTCCCACAGGGGGAGGGCCAGCCGCTCACCAGCCGCAGCTCAGGGCTGGCAGGACCCTGCACAGATGGAGGGGGCTCTCTCTGCCCCTGTGGTCCTCTGAGGCTGGGCTATGGGGCAAACACCGCATAGAAAGAGCCCAACAAGGTTCCTTCTGGTATCCCCACTTTGCGTGGCCCTGTCCCATCGGCGCCGACTCATGGGCCTCTGTTTCTGCAGGGTTCGCAGGCACACCCGGCTACCTCTCTCCAGAGGTCCTACGGAAGGACCCCTACGGGAAGCCAGTGGACATGTGGGCCTGCGGTAAGGACCCCCGGGTGGGATGCGGCGGCCGTAGGACTACTGTCCTTCTGCCTGGACGCCTCCTGCAGGTCTCAGTGGCGCCATTCGGTCAGGGACAGGAGTCCCCCGGCGAGCCTCACTTGCGTCCCTTCCTAGCCTCACCCAGCAACCTCACAGTTGAGAGGCTGTCCCAGAGTGCTCGGCAGGGAAGGCAGAGGCTGTGTCCAGAGAAGCAGGGACGAGACCATCCTGGGGGGCTGACCACTGCCAAGGCTGGTGGGGTGGGGGGGCTATGTCCCCCAAAGTGGCTGTCACGGGGACCTCTTCCCTGTCTGGGAATTCATTCTAAAGCAGGAGGGAGACGGAGAGGAAAGGGGTAGGACGGTGCTCGGAGCATTTCTTTGGGGTGAAGGTGTGGGCAGCCCTGGCTGCCGTCTGGGAACGTCGGGCCCCCACAGCCTGGCCCCTCCCTCTGCGTGTCCTGTGGGTGTCCAGTGGGCTCACTGCCGGTTGGGTGGCCTGACGTGCTGATGTGCCTGTCCCCGCAGGTGTCATTCTGTACATTCTGCTGGTGGGGTACCCCCCATTCTGGGACGAAGACCAGCACAGGCTCTACCAGCAGATCAAGGCCGGTGCTTACGATGTAAGTAACAGGGTTCAGAGCACTACAGGAACTCCCTGTGGTCTTCCTCTCAGAGGGAAGGGGCGGGACAAGTCGGGGACTGGGAAATGGGACGCATCACCCTGCTTGTGTCCTCCCAGCCCATGCCTGCTAAGGGTGAAAGGAGAGCAGCTTGAAGTCTCAGGAAGGGCTGTGCTTGTCAGAATGTTTGGGCCTTAGTGCGTTTTATCACCTAGAAATTACAGCGCTTTGCTCTATAAGTGGTTCCCACCTGTTTATTTTAGTTGCGTTCCCCGGTGCCTGTCGCGCGACTTGAAATCGCGTGCCAGCAGCACTGCAGGGACCCGTGTACCAGGCAGAGCGCTGCTGTGGGTGCCACGTTGACTTTTCTGTCTCGTTTACCTCGTGGGCTCTGTGCAAGCTCTCCTTTGAAGACGAGGCTTCATAGCTGAAAAGTAACCGAGAGTCTCAGTCCCGTGCGTTCTGTTTAGAGTGTTCGAAAGTAGGCGTGTACGTGTATGCACACGTGGACGTGAGTTAGCTTCTGAGTCTGAAGAGTGAGGCCTTATCTGTTGTCCCTTTTCGGCTTCACTCTGCTCTTTGAGACAGTCTCTCTCTCCCTTGCTAAGAGTGTCTGTAAATGACGCACTCCCTCGGGCTTCCCCCCACAGCCCCCAGAGGCCAGTGTGCAGGGGCTACAGCTGCTCCCCCTGTGCCAGTAAGTGGGGTGACTAAGTAGCAGGTGATACAGGGCCCACCTTCTGTGCACAAATTAAAAGCTCCACATAGAAGAGCGAGCGCTCATGTAAAAAGTCTGAATTGGCCCTGACCCCTGTGGCTCAGTGGGTTGGGTGTCATCCTGCAAAGCGAAAGGTCGCAGGTTTGATTCTCGGTCCGGGCACATGCCTTGGCTGTGGGCTTGGTCCCCATCGGGGCATGTATGAGAGGCAGTCAATTGGTGTTGCTCTCCCTCTCTTTCTCCCTCCCTTTCCCTCTCTCTAGAATAAATAAATATTTATTTTTAAAAGTCTGAATTATGTTCTGTCAGGTCTCATGGACTCCCAGTGCCTTCTGTTAACGTGTTCTGGTGAGATGGAGGTTTGCATCCCAGGAAAAACGATTCTTTTCCTGCTGACGCATTCCATCTAGGCAGACTAATAACCGGACAGACTTATTTCGGTGGCCACAGCAGCACCTGCCCATCCCTGCAGACGAGAGCGAGGCCCCCCTGGAGGAGGGGCCACTCTCGCGGTCACGCAAGCCCTGGGCCTTGGTCAGGGTCAGGAAAGCCAGGAGGGGTGACACGCCCATTGCGCCTCCAGTGTTTCATTGTTTTGGATCCTTAGCAAGTCTTTGTGGCTGCCCAAAATAAACGCGGAATTAAAGTGACAGTTGTTAAATGCACAAAATCTACAAGTATTGAAGAGTATACTTTTCTCAAGTTTCATTTTTGCCAATGGCTCACAAACTGCCCATTTTATACAAAAAGTAACAAGTCCATGACACAGTTACAGTAGCTTTTTCCAAGACTTTTCCTAAAGCTTCAAGGACTGGGGAAGAGCCCAGTTTCTGTTGTCTAGAAACTAATGAGACATCAGATTTTCTGAACTTTCACTGACAGGATTTCTACTGACTGTGCTGATCAGGTGAGAGTAAGGTCATAGCCTATCCACAAGTTTCACTGAGGCCGCAGTGCACCTGTGCCACACAGGACATGAGGCCTTGGGCTGTCTCTGCTGTCGCTGCTGGGACGGTGGGGCCCGAAGGGGCCTCAGGGAGCCCTCACAGGACAGCGTGGTGGCACCCACATGTACGACGGCCATCGCCTTTGTGATTTTTGCAAATGATCGTGAGAAGGAGTGTGTAAAATTTCACTCTCAGGACTAAAAGACTTTTAAGTTTATTTTTCTGAACTCTAAAAGTATTCACTATGTAGAATACACACTTGGGACTTTATGTCTACCCCTTGTTGGTTACTGTCCGTGCACGTACAGCAGGTAAGTACATATGTGGGGGTGGCTTCCATCTGTGTCGACTCACCTAGATACAGTTCGAGTTTGTGAAGGAACTCAAAGCTTAAGGAAATTACTAGTGTATTTGGCTCTTCTTGTTCAACTGAGGGAACCTGTTTTTTACACTGTGTATGAATTTCTGTTTTTAAAGTTTCCATCGCCAGAGTGGGACACAGTGACTCCTGAAGCCAAAGACCTCATCAACAAGATGCTGACCATCAACCCTGCCAAGCGCATCACAGCCTCCGAGGCGCTCAAGCACCCCTGGATCTGCGTGAGTGGCGCTTGCGCAGGGACAAACTCACCTTTCCATGTTTTTCATGGGTTTAAAATAATTTTTGCAGAAAAAGATGACATGAATGCGTGAATTTTGACTCAAGGTATTAAACAAAGTTAATTGAGTGACTTTGAAAACGCATTTGGGTAGCAGGACCTGGCGCCGCAGGTGGCCGAGTCGCAGCTGCCCAGTCTCACAGGAGTGTGCACTCACCGCCAGTTCCCAGTGGTAGTCACAGCAGCAGTGAAGAGAATGGCACCCAGATCAAGTACAACTTAGAAGAAAACGATTACACAACGTGTATTGTGTATGATCAGGCAGTTTTAGCAAAAAACATGAGGTTTGGAAGCTGGGAGGGAGTTTTCCTCACAGAAAAGGCTGACGGTCTGAGGCTGAGTAGACCCTGGACATGCCCAAAAACCTTTGGCTGTCGTGGGGAACGTGGAGACGACAGTACTTTCTAGGGATGAGTGTTGGGTGTGAGGGGATGCCCATGGGGGGAGGCAAACGAGAGGCAGCCCTGCAGAAATACAGTCAGGTCACAGCGTGTGGGTGTGAAGGTGACTGGGAAGGGATGGACTCCCATGCGTGCACCTGGCTGCGTGGGTGCGGCGCCCCCCCGCAGGCCGCAGTGCTGTGCGGAGCGTGAGCTCTCTCCTCCCCCCACAGCAACGCTCCACGGTGGCCTCCATGATGCACAGGCAGGAGACGGTGGACTGCCTGAAGAAGTTCAATGCCCGGAGGAAGCTGAAGGTGCGCGGGGACCTTGCTGGGAGGGACACAGGGCGGGGCGGGGATGAGGAGCAGGCTCTGTTAGCAGAGGCTTCCTTGTGTCCGGCCCGATGTCTGGCCTGCAGGCTTGGCTCCTGGGTCTCCAGGAGCTGGGGGCACACTGCATGTGACACCATGGTGGAGCACTGGGGGCCTGTGACTGGCAGCAGAGGAAGCGGCTGTGTCCCTCCCCTGAGCTGGGCGGGAGGCTGGGGCCCAGGACAGCATGTGGTGGGGTCAGAGCCCACAGGGCGGCACTCACCCAGTGTCCCGTCTCACAGGGCGCCATCCTGACAACGATGCTGGCCACGAGGAATTTCTCAGGTACGTGAGTTAAGGACCCTCATCCTCACCTTGTGGTTGCTTCTCTTGTCCTTTCTTTGGAATTGAGAAAAGATAATAATTAGGAAAACACTGGTGTGTTGTTTGGGGATGGCAGTGGTGGTCGTGGCCTTGTCCCTAAGGTGCTATGTGCGGGGGCATCAGGCAGGTGACCCTTCCATGGGGAGCCACCACCTGCCCACCACCCATTGGACTGTGCAGTTCGTGATTCCTGCCACCATGCACCACAGTGTGTGTCCCCGCCCTTGGACTCATCAGTTGCTGTTCCATAAAGTGTGACAGCGGATAGGTGTGTGTCTCACCCCCTAGGGAGCCTCAGTAAGCAAGATTGTGAAAGAAGGCCATCCCCGAGGAACCCTGCTCCTGGGGCCAAGTCCTCCGAAAGCCGAAAGCACGCTCGCTCGCATCTGGCTGTAGGAAAGGGGCCCAGACTGGGTTCAGAGGAGCTGCATGTGGGCAGACAGGAAACACTCCTCTGTGAGCTGGGCGCACTCGGTTTGCAGCACAAAGCTGAGCCAGCTCTTTATAGCGAGGGTCACTCCCCCAAATGGACACAGAAATCTACTATCTCCAGGCATTATTTCCACTGATCACCTCAGGGGACCCAGCTTCCAAGTCAGATTTCGGTAACTGCTAATCAGCCTGCAGGACAGGGAGGCCCAGAGCAGTGAGAAAGCTACTCTTGGTAAATTTCCTATCAGGCCATTGGCTCCCAGCTGTCAGATGACTGCGCCGGAACCGGGGCCCTTTTCGCTCACCTCCTGCTCACATGAAGGGTCTGTGGTGTCAGACTACCTAGGAGTCTCGTACTCTGTTCCTGCTTCCTGGGGAGCACAGAGCCACGGTGACCCCTGGGGCGATGCTGTCCCCATGTGCTGAGTGGTCAGTGTGAGCCCAGGAGGCTGCCAGAAGCATCTCCTGGCTGGGGAGCAGCAGCGGGAACCGTGCAGGGAGGAGGCCAGGCCTCGGGCCAGTGGCTCAGCTGGGTGGGTGTGGTCCACTTTGTTTGGGGTGATGAAACCTTGCCACTGCCTTTGGCAAGTGACCTGTTCTGCAAACAGTCGATTCATATGATTAACATTTTCAGGGGTGAATTCAGTTCATCTCATTAAATATTACCTAATATAGACTTTATTCACATAAATTAATATTTCACTGTGGCCCAATAATTAGTGAATCACACCAAATTAGGAAAGCTGGGCAGGGAACTGGGCAGGGACTGGGCTCTGGCTGGCTTGTGCGGCGATGCGGCGTGTCCGTGCCCGGGAAAGCTTGGCTGTCACAGCCGGCTTGGCGGGCGCACATGCCGGCCGCGGCTCAGCGCGCCTCGGGGAGGCCTGGCACCCGCGCAGGACTCACCGCCGTGACCTTACTCTCGTTTTGCAGCCGCCAAGAGTTTGCTGAAGAAACCAGACGGGGTGAAGGTATGTCCAGCCCGCACTCCCGGAGCCGCTTCCGAGAACTGACACTGCCACATGTGACCCTGGGTCTTTGCAGAGCGTTTCTATAGTTCCTGCAGAGAATTAGGTTGAAGTGCCAACTCACTTCACACACAAAGATGAGTGATATTTACGCCAAGAAAAGCTGTATTTTTCCTGTTTTATTACACATGGAACAGTCATGGCAAATGGTACTATTATATGGAGTTGCTACGGAAACGGAATGTCTAACTCCCTCTGGTTTCCTACAGTCCCAAACTATCCCAGTCACCTGGAAGCCTGTGACGCCAGACCTTCCCCGCACACTGGCGCTGCTGAAATACGCAGCCCGAGAGGGCTGCACGTGGGGTCTGGAGATCGAGTGTCCAGTGACCAGCTCCTTGGCCTGGGCCCTTTCTTGGAGGCCCCAGCTGTCACTGTGCTTTTGCCTAAGGTGCCGAGATGCTTCTATGGGCATATTCAGAACAAATTTTACAAACTTTCCAAGAAGGGAATAGGATATTTTCACTTGGATTTCTAAACAGGATAATACGACAGATTTTCTGTTGATTCCATTTTGTTTCATGGGAATTTACCTTGGAAAGTAACCATGTATTTGCATTATGTTTATCTTTCCAGAGCATTTACCTGTATGTTTTCTTTAATACTCTTCTTTCTCTTCCAATGGCAGATGCATACATTCCTCACGAGCACTTCAACATTCTCAGGATTAGTTAGTGTTCTAACATTTGAACTTGACCCAAAGTCCAGGTGCTCAGTTCACTTTGATAATATGACCTAGGAAATGGTGGGTCCCTTGTGTCCTTGCCCACTCCTCTCCTCACCGCCTGCCCGTGAGATGACATTTGCAGGGCGGCAGCCACACCCTGCGCTGGCTGTCGCCGGTTGCCTCCTTCTGCTCAGGGCCCCTGTTTAAATTTCAGCATCACAGGGGACATCTGCCCTTTCCTAGTTAACGTGGTGGGAATGTGAGGTTTCTGCCTTCCCCGGAGGCAGCATTCCCTGTGCTGTTCTTTGTCGTTCTCGGACACAGAGCCCACAGCTCTTACTGGGCATAGATTGACACTAGTGTCCTGGGGTAGAGACACTCCCCAAGTGGCTTTCCTAAGGGCAACATTGTCCTGAGCTCGGCACTTTGATACCCAAAGCTCAGCCGGCCCTATTTTTTCCTTTCCCCCCTCTGGTGAGGTCAGAAAAGGGGGTCCAGCCTGTGTGTTTGGGTAGGGAGGGGGGTCTGTCTACCAGGCTTTCCCTGGGGTGAGGCTACACCTAGGGGTACACAGCCTCGGCCCCGAGCCAGTCCCATGGGGAAAGTACAGGGCTCTCGAAGCACAGTGTCCACATCCCCTGTGGGTGTGCCCAGGCATGCGTGTGGGTGTGCCCAGGTGCGTGTGGGTGTGCCCAGGTGCGTGTGGAACACTCACTAAAATAAAGTACTTCTTGGCATCCACATCCTAGGAAAAATCGATTAATTCTTGTCTCAGCAACTAAAAACGCAGCATTCCTCTTTCATTGTTTGCATCTGCTGACATGATAAATGTAGCATCTTCACTGTGTGTGTACAGGGCCCTAAGACCCCTGGGGAAGGTCACCCCTCTGACCTCTGACAGTTGAGCCGAGCGCACCTCCTGGGGACGAGGTGACAGGCTGCACCCCCTCAGGTTTTCTCTGTGCGCAGGAATGCTCTACTTCATCCCTCTTTTGTAGGCTCCGTTTTCTCTTGTTTTGGCTGCTGCACAAATTTTATGTTCAAGTCTGTACACTCTTTACTTAAAGAAAAGTTTCAAACAGTCTGCCTGCCAAAGAGGGACACTTAAAGGGTTTCCAGTCAGGGGCCCCTGAGGTCTCCTGCCTTCTCCTGCAGGTCACAGAATGCAGTGTGACAGTATGCCATCTAGGCACACAGGCGGAGAAACAGAAAAGCCAAATATTGTGTACCCACGGCAGCTCCTGAGCCTGCTGTCCTCCTCTCAGTGCTGGTCTCAGTGTGACCTGGGTGTGAGATAGGAGGGAAGAGAGCTCCCGGAAGGCCAGGCATCCCTTGGGGTGATTGCTTATACTCTTTGGTATTCATTTTTTTAATGTGGTACGTTTTTCTCTGTAAGTCCGTATATACGTTTATACTCTACTTATGGGGTGTGCTCCTTCAGACGGTACTAGTGCATGAAGAAAATACCTAGAGGGTGTCGTACAAGACGAGTGTCAGCGTCTGTTTCTGTTTCAATAGCCACGGCGTGAGTCGTCACGCTGAGTTCAGACGGGGGCTGGCTGCTGCCGTCAGCCTGCGACTCTGTTCGCCCAGACTCGGTTGTGCGGTCCAGTGGCCGCTGTGTGCCGAGTCTTCTCCCGGCCAAAGGCCGACTTCCCAGCCGCGGGCCCTTGCGCAGTTGGGCTTCCACAGGGACAGCGATCTCTTCTGTGAGGTTGGGTCAGTGACATTAGAGCGGGGGGTGGCATTCCCAGGTGTGACCTTCAGCGACAGCAGCAGAACTTTGACAGGAAACACCGTGAAAAGTAGCTGTTTACCACCAGAATATGGCAGTGAAGTTAGTTTGCCTATTTACATTTGACGATGTATTTTTTAAAGGAGACTCGGGCATACCATTTTTGAACAAATTTATAGAGCCTGCATTTCATCAGAAGACCTAAGCTTTTAATCGGATGCCCATTAAACAAAGGAATGAGGGCCCCCCAGAAAACCGGTCAGTGGGGAGCTGAGGCTCCAGGACAGAGCGAATGTAGGGACAGACTCCTCACAGCGTGCAGGTGGAACCGGCGATGGAGGGCCCTTTGGAGGGTGTAGGCGACAGACGCACGCCAGGCCTGGGGCCGCCTTGGGCTCCGAGGCAGCCGCGCTGTGCTGCTGGGCGGTGTCTCACGTTCTTTGCAGTGTTCTTTATTTCTGTGTCGATATCTCCAGTAGACGTGCTGCGTGTAGAGTTTGCTACCAGGGCTTTAAGGCGTCTCTCTCTATTTTCTGCGCACCCACAGATAAACAACAAAGCCAACGTGGTAACTAGCCCCAAAGAAAATGCCCCTCCCCCGGCGCTGGTACAGCTGGACTCTGTAACCCTTCCTCCGTGCTTTGCTGTCCTTCGCTTCTCTCGTGTGCTCGCCTTGTGTGGATACATATTATACACACTTGGGTTTTGTTTCTTTTGCTTTTGCTTTCTCAGACATGACAAGTTCATCTTTTTCTTTTATTTTGTGGAGGTGGCTGTCAAGCTGTGTGTGTCTGACGTGCGATGCCTATCTACGTTGCTGAGCATCGCTGTAGCTGGGGTCCCTGCCGCCGGCCTTTGCATGTGCCTGGGATGTGTTGTGAATGCACTTTGGTGGCTCTTGGCTCTCCTGATGCCAGGGGGCTCAGGGCCAGTTGCTGAGCTGGAAGTGCAGACCTTATTCAGAGCCCCCACCCGCTTGCTAACAGATGCCGACTTTGTAAGGCCTCATGGTGAGATGGAGAGCCTGCAGACCATTCAGGTCTCCTGTGCGCTGTCTCCCAAATCAGATGGTCACTGTTTCACGTTACCCCAGGGGATGAGACCACACAGCACAGAGCATCAGTCCCCCCAGCAACAGATCTGCCCGTTTCTAGCATTCACACTGGCAGCAACCACCACGCCAGTTTACTACCTCGGAGCACGCTGCTGAGCGTGAGGCGTTGACAGCTGGAACTCGGTGCTCTTGAGTCTCACACTATTTTCTCCAGAATGTTCCATGTTTGGATTTAGGATTTCCAGAAGTGTTTCTGGCTTTTTACTGTCCTGTGTACTAATAAATGAACCCAAAAGGCTTGGGGATTATTTCACTTGAGTGACACAGCAGAGCCCATTTAAACACATCAACAGGACAGACGGACACATCACGATGGCAGGCTATCTCCTGGTCACGGTGCGGATCCCGGGTCCAGCAGGGAGGGAAGGAGAGGACAGCAGGTGGTCAGAGGGTCCCCACAGCCTCGCTGGGAAGGGCTTACGGGCGCCACCAATGCTCGGGCTCCCACGGTCTCCCGCTGAGGAGGCCTCATGTGACGAGAGAGTCAGTGTGTCATCCAGGGAGGGGAATGGTGACTTTTCATGTCACTTATTTGAGTGTTCGTTTCCACTTGGGAATATTTCTTCAATTTTCTGGTAGAAAAAAATAGGAAAAATAATTCTTTTATGGCAAAACATGGCTTTTCAAACAAATCCTCTAAGTATATAGTCCATAAAGTAGAAATCTTTTTGAGATGAGTTGACACAGGACTTAACAGCAAACTATTGTGACTCTTTGATTACTTATAGAACCCTTTAAATGAACCTTTTAAATGTTCCTTAGAATTTCTCATGGACTTTTGAAATACATTCTTTAGGATAGTTCCTTTTTAAGTCCAATGGTTCTACATTTTCCAAGGGTGTTTATCTGTGTATTAGTTACAGTGAGACACTATAATCAATCCTGAAGTCACTACAGCCGAAAAAATATCTTCAGAGAATCTGAAGTTCCTTCAAAGTGTTCTCATCTCTGCTGTCCTTGGCCCCGGGCACAGGCCCCTCACTGAGGAGCGGGACACTGCCCGGTGCTGGGCGGTGAGACAGTGGCACCTCTGCAGCCTTCAAAGCCGGTCTGTGTGCTGATGGAATAAGGTCTTTGCATGCTGCTCTTGGGCTCCAGGGTCCCCTCAGGGCTCCCAGAGACTGATGTCTGAGGCCTGTCCATTGTGGCCTCTGCTGCGGGCACCACGGCTTCTGCTCTGTCCCTGTCCGTCCTGGGGGCTGTTCTCCCTGCTCCGCCCACTCCAGTCAGAATATACTTACCATGCAAACTGTTTGTTTCTCTATTTTGTTCTCACTCAGGAGCCCCAAACCACTGTAATCCACAACCCTGACGGAAACAAGGTATGCGGAGAGCACAGCCTCGTTTTCTCCCAAGGTCACACGGCTCCCCCGTAGCCAGAGTGCACTGTGTGACCCACACGCGGGGGCGAAACCCTACCCTTGGTCTAGCACACTTTCTTGTGGGCCTGATTCGCGTAGAACGGTACCCATATTTCTTCCAAATCAAAAAGAATGGTGACTTGAGAGAGAAGTGAAGTGCACTCTTAGTAAGAGCAGGGGAGACCGCATCTTCACGTTGCGGGGACGTTCTCTGCAGCTGGGCCCCCGGCCCTGCCCCCCCCCCCCACGCCTGCCTCCCTGTGTCTCACATGTGCCTCACATGAGATGTTAGAGTTTCTGCTGTGCCCCCCACTGGCTTCCAAACGCCAACCTGAGTTTGTAGGTATTTGTTGAACGTTGTTTTTGAGTTTGTTTATTCTGTTGCTATCATGTTTTCTTTTAATTCCCTGTTGTTGGCGGTGTTTTTGTGGTTTGGCATGAGTTTGAAGACAGTGAGGGAGTTTCACTCCCTGTGCGCTGTGCTGCTGCCGTTGGATGCTGTGACTCCAGCAGCAGACACTGAACTGACGGTGCTGAGGGAAGCCCAGGGCGTGCCCTGAGCACGGTGGGCTGGCTGTGCAGCATTCTCGCTGCGTGGCAACACTGGTGTGCACGGCTGCAGGGGAGAGGAGACACTGTCTGAACGTGTGCCCTGGGTCCACTTCAGTGTTCTCACATGTCACCGTATTTCTGCGGGGGAGGGTAGAGTGGGTCTTCAGGCTTTCACAAACGAGGCCCTTGTCTGCTTCTCCTTCCTGTTGCCAGCGATGTTTCAGTCGGGAAACACATTGTCTCTGCTTTAACGTTCAGTTGGTCGACATTAAAACCATCAAAGTGAAAGACATAACGCAGTGGTGTTACGTTCCTTGTCACGAGCACTGGGTGTCGAGAGCCAGGGCACTTCAGATGCCTCAAGTCAGCGACTTCCCACCCTTTCCATCTCACAGCACAGAACATAATCACCAAAGTTCTGCCGCACACCAAAAAAAATTTTTTTTTGCCAATGTGACAAAAAAAAAATAGGTATAATTTTGATTCATTCACACTAGGTGGCTATTGTTGTGTTCGCTGTTGTCATTTTTTTATTTTGACAATGTAAAGGAAAAGAGATTGTATACTGCATGTTTTACAAATTCTTGCGCACATCGGTTGGAAATCACTGGTCCAGGTCCTTAAAGACTTGAGCTAGTGAGGAGCAACCCCCAGGAGCACACCCTGCCCCACGTGTTAGCTGGGGGGCCCAGGCGCACGGTCGGGGACCCACGGGGGCCACGGCTCTTCCCGTGGGAGCTGCCACATGATGCGCCGGCTGGCGTGAACCGGTCTGTTCGTAAGTGCCTGTTCACTTCATCGCGAGTTGAAGTGTGAGCTCTATAGGGCCACATTACATGCATGAAGACTCTGGTTTTGTGTGGAAAGAGACTCTGGACACATGTCTAATTTGTCTGTCCCTTTGGTTTAAATACTCTATATGATAGTGACATAAATCAATTGTTTTTTTAAATGTTGAGTTTCTAAAAGGACACTGACTAGCATTTGCATCATTTCGCAAAGTCTGTTCTTTGTCACTGAGCACATAGTTATTGATTGGAAGATTGCTTCCAATTTTTTTGTCTCCAGCCTTTGATCATTCAAAGTAGAAAATTGTGTCTTATGAATGTTAATAGAATTTCATTGCTAGAAAATACATCATTAATGGAAAAATTCATCAGACCCTTTTTCAGGAGTGTGTCTTGGTGCTGCTGGTTACGGTGTCCTTTCAGGCATGCGTCCTAACCTCCAGCCTTGTGGTAGTTGCCCAAGGAGGCCCCTCGTCTTTCCATTAAGAGACTGGGTTTCTGATCAGTAACAGACCATTCTGATTCAGAAATGAATGAAAAACCCTAATTGTCCTCGAAACTAAATGACTCCTTAAAATCTCACTGTGCTGATCACAGATGTGGATGCTCCTGGAAGTGTGTCCCGTGTCTCAGCACCTCGCTTCCCCGTGGGGCAGCGCTGGGAGAGGCTTTCTCTCTCTGCAAGGAGCAGGGCAGCGGGCAGGCTGTGGGCACAGAGCTGGAGGGCCTCCTCACAGAGAAGGGGCTTGCTTGCGGATCAGAGAGAGAGTAAAAGTCGTACTCTTGGAAGTTCTAATTCACTGGCCTCATAGAGTCATTTTCTCCTGAATACATAGAAAAAGCACACCTTCCGGGCACTGTAACCAGCTCGCCCTTAGACAGCTCTCCAAAGGAGGTGTACCTGCAGGTCACCTGGATCTGCGCTGCTTCGGAGCTCAGGCAGCCAGAGCCCCCGCCCCCCTTGTCTCTGCAGCACGTGGCCCTCATCTCTGTCAGAGCCACGGGGACCTGTCCCTTTGCATGTCGGTGCGCACACAGCCTGCTGAGGAGTTCTGCATGATGTGAACGTCACGCGCCAGATTTTTAAGAACAGAAACAGCCGAGCTGTTCCTCGTTCTCCACTGAAAGTGTGTTTTCTTCTCCACAGGAGTCCACGGAGAGTTCCAACACCACGATCGAGGACGAGGATGTGAAAGGTATGTGGGGCCACGGGCTTCCACGCAAGTCAGAGAAGCGTGCTTGTGTCAGACAAGTAACACCGAGGGACCAGGCCTGCCCTTTGACACAGCTAGTCCCTTCTCATTAGTGTGGTGTTGGTGTTTGCATTGTATGTATGGGTTTTGTCAGTTTTCTTCGCATGGTGTTATTTTCTGTGTTAAAACTACAGGCAAGAAGGGGGTAATTAAGCACATTGTGACTTGAAACTAGGAGTGGCAGTTGGGACACATAGTACCAGATTGTAACTGCGTCCGTCCAGAGGAGCCACACTGTGTCTGTGTCTCGTTCATTCCTGACACCTCCTAGAAAACAGTTTCCCTCCAGGACAGAGTCTGGCAGCTGGTTCTAGCTGTCGGTGCTGTCCAGCGGGTGTCGCGGGGACTGGCACTGGGCCCCGTTTTCCTCAGGTGCCTTCCTGATGTACTCTCGGCCCCGCTGAGTGCAGAAGCCCAGGCTCTTTAGCTGTGTTGGTGTCCCCGCCACCGCTGTCCCTGCTGCACGCCCCACGGAATGCGCGCCCTCAGCACCCTGCTCTCTGGTCATGGCTGTCTTAGTTCACTTGTGGCCCCTGGTTTGCGCTTTTGTTCTCGTTTTGCAAGTCAGTGCAGTAACTACAGTTTCTGCAAGCCACTTGTCTCAAGCCGGTCCAAGGCTGCAGGGATGTGTGGAGCAGAAGTAGGAAAGGAAAAGTATGGAACAGACGCAGAGAAGTGACCATCAGTTGGTAAGGCTTCCCCGGAGAGCGGTTTGCCTGGCAGAGTAGCCGTGGGCTCTGACTCCGTGGGGGCATCACTGAGATCGTGCTGCAGAGTAAGGACCCCGAAAGGCCTCAGGCCAGGGAGGCAGGGAGGCCCCTTAGGAAGCGCAGAGGGCCGTGGACCCCTGCCCATCACCCAGCTGCCGTAAGGTGGCTGAGGCTCCTCCAGGTGCCTAGGACAGCAAGAGGCCCCCATGGTGAACCCAGCGTGCGGCCCAACTGCTAGAGGAGAGCGGGCACGGCCGCCACCGCCAGGTTCCTGGCCAGGGTGTGCTGAGTGGGTCTGTGTCTCGTCTAGCGCCTGAGGGCTTCGAGGTGGCTTCCTGATCACACCGTCAGTCTGTCAGTCCGTGAGAGGACGAGAGGCAGCTGTGCCTTCAGGAGAGACTCAGAAGCACCACCTGTAGCCCCTTTAGCTAAGCAGACTTTACCTCATCTTTTACACCTTCCCTTGAGCAAGAATGAGAAAGAAAGAACTCCGTATAATCCCCTGGAGAAACTGAGTCTGTAAATACCTGAGTGACGTCGGGCTGCAGTGCTTGCTCCCCGCGTTGTGTGCTCCCCATGACCTGGCAGGCTGCACAGGCCCCACCTGCCTCCGACTCCCCTGAGCCTCAGTGTAAAGCTGCCTCCAGGACAGGAGTGGTGGTGGGTAAGCAGAGTCCCTGCCCTTAGAGCTGGTAGTTTGGACAGCTTTGGGTGGAAGGGAGCTTGTCGGTGTTCTCAGAAAGCAGACCTGCAATTGAAGCCTGGGCCTGGCTCCGTCCCCTCTGGAGCCCCACAGATGGGCACTGTCTCCACCCAGCAGCCGTGAGGGACACTGAGCACAGCACTGAGAACATGCAACATCCAGTCCTGTCCTTTGGTCCAGCTGCGTTGGTCTTGCTACCAGGTCTCTGACTGTTCAGCGTCTGTGATCAGGTGTGTCTCTGACGAGCAAATCTGCCATGACGGGCGCGTCTAGTCCCTTCCACACTCCTGGGCTCCCACAGCAATCCGTGTCTCCTCCGCCCCCCTTTTCCCACACCCAGTCTGCTGGCAAACCCGCTTCTCCCTTCACAGCACAGCCTGCCCTGTGGAAGTTCACTGCTGCTCTCCAGCCACCCCTCAGTAGCCTGGCCCGAGACCCCACCTGCTTCCCCTCCACCTGTGACGTGGAGGTTGGGCTGTCTGCGTCGGCATGACCAGCCAGAGCGTGCTCACGAGGCGTGGCGGTCGCCAGGCTGGCCCTGTCAGGTTTGTGCCATGCGCCTGGGGCTGCCAAAGCCACCAGGGCGGCTTGTGGCCTCTGTGATCAGGCCTGCCCCAGCCTTGCCCGGACGTTGGGCCCCACCCCTGTAGAAACAAAGTTAAAAATGGTTTGAACAGTTTAATTTTTTTTATCTTGAGGACTTATTGAAGAGGTGACTTCTGTATAAGTGAGCTTTACAGTAATTTCCCGAAACCATTCTTGAGTAGAAATTTGGTAATTTCCAAGTCTGGTATTTAAATAAAATATTATAGATTGTTAAACCAGTCAACTCCAAAGTCTTTGAGAGGTTTGATTTTAAAAGCCAGAATAATGGAAATTACTCTCCAGAATGTTAACTAATTTGTCAACCCAGTGAAATAAAAATAGCCAGTGAGAAACCAGCTGTGTTCACTGCATAGGAAACTCCAAATGCAGCTGGGCTGACAGGCACCTCTTTCTGTACAACCGCCGGGAGCGTGAAAATGACCCTGATCTATATATTTGCCTAAGATAGTAACCATCTCTGGAGTTATTTTTGCTAATGGCAGCATAGAAAGACTGGAAAACCACAGGACACCCACTTCTGGGACATTGGTGTAATAATTAATTGCAGCCATGGCCCAGGAATTAAGTCGTCAGTCACCTTGCGTGGTGGCTCGTTAAGTTTATGATTTCTGAGTATCGGGTGAGGCACCACGGGCCGGATGAGGGAACTGAACAGCCAGCGGCCCTGAGCCAAGTACAGCTCGAGCCCTGGCCCAGCTCCTGAGTTTGCCGAGTGACCGAGCAAGTCACCACACTTCTGTCCTCCACGTCTCTGGCCACCAGGTCCCCAAAATCTCTGAGAAAGGCAGAAGTTAAATGAATTGGACCTCCAGATTTTCACCCAAAATGCTCAACAACTGTCTCAGTTGTTTGTTGTGCAGCTTGTGATCGTTGAGTAAGTAAGTACCTCTGTAGGCAGAGTTCACGGGAGAGCTCAGTGTGCTACGCTCCGCTGACGTCTTGGTGACGACCAGTCTGCTCTGGTCGGGCCAGTCCACCTGCGGCCAATCCCATCACGGACCCACCAGACTCCTGAGGAAGCTGGTTAGGGAGTGGTCCCACCTCAGCACGCCGGCGAGTCCCGAGCCGGCACTGGACCCTCAGGCAGCTGGGGTCTTCCCTGCACTCGGCTCTGCCAAAAAGAAGTCAGTTCACACGCGACGCAACCCCCCTGGCTCATCTTACTGCACCCGCACAGGCACCTCACAGGACCCTCTCTGGCACCTGCGGCACTGTGGCCTCGTGCCCAGGGGTCCTCCTGCTGCCCCTGAGACGTGCAAGAGCCATAGGGGCTTTTAGGAAGCACGGCACACCCAGACCACCAGACCCGGGCACCCTCCCCACACATTTTCCATTTATTGGATATTTCCCAGGGCACGTCCTGCTGGCCCTGCTCATTCTGTGGGCACTGACAGGCCTTCACTCGGTCCTAGGCGCTGAAGGGAGGAAACAGTCCAGTCCCGGTCAGACAGGTGAGCATCCTGTTGTTAAGCAGAAACCTGTGAGGCCCGAAGTCGCCCTGAGCACCAGGCCCACGAGCCACGTGCTGCCCGGAGAAGGGCAGGTCCTGGGGCTGACCACGCGTTCGTGCAGTGGGTTCAGGGCAGAGACGTAAGACGTTGTGAAAGGGTCTGCACCGTCTGTGGACGAGGGTGGTGGGACGGAGGTTCCAGGACAGGCCTGAATCCGACAGGAAGGAGGCTTTGCTGGCTCCGGGTGGGCTGTGGGTGATCGTCTGGGGCGCGGCGGTGGCGGTGGCGGTGGCGTCTTTCTCCAGATCACCACGAAACAGCCGCCTACAGGTTGACCCGGAGTTTCAGCACAGGTCCGGGAGTGCAGGCCCCCAGCTGTGGGGCCTCCTGTGGGCCTCTCGGGGCTGCTCCTGTGACACGAGGACCCCGGTGACGTCAGGTGGCTGCGTCTAGAACTCTCAGGGTGGCATGGGGGCGGAGCTTGAAGGGCTCTCCTCAGGAGAGGGGGTTCCAAGCAGAGGAGCAGGGAAAGGACAGGACACTCAGGACCGGACAGTAGGACGAGCCCAGGGGGCTGGGAGTCGTGGGGGATGAGGAGCCAGACGGTGGGCCTGGAACTTCTGGGAGCAAATAATCAGAGAGTAAGAAATGGGTCTTGGGGATGAGGGTGCGTGCAGAGAAGCATGACCGCCTATGGGAGGGACGGGAGGAGAGGCAGTGGCAGGCTTCTGCTGGCTTACCTGAGTGGTCCTGGTGTCCGAGGTGAGGAGGTGCTTGATTTTGGGCTGCCTAGGTCCAAAGGCCGGCAACTGGGCAGGCTTGGGCTTCCTTTGGAAACGTGAGCTTGAAGCCGAGGTCAGCGACAGATGTGGCAGCGCTCAGAGTGCAGTTGGTCAGAGCGAGGGGCGCACCTGAGGTTGCCAAGGGTGAACACAGGAAGTTGTGACAGACTGAGCAACACCCAGCGAATGTCTCTGTGACTGTGACCTCTGGAGAAAGTCCCAGGCAGCATGGTGAAGGTGGGGGTGAAGGAGGATGCGGGGTCCAGAGGGAACTCGGGGTTTACAGCCAGCAAACCGCTAAAACTGTGGCTCCGGTCAGGAAAATGGCTTCGGGAGGGAAGCGCTAGGCCAGCTGGAAGGTGTTTTCTCTCGTCGTCGGTGAAGACAGGCTGCTTGTAGGTGCTGTGTCCACGTGTCAGGGTAGAGTTTTACACAGTGGCCTGACCATCAGCGTACTGCGGTGGCCTGTGGCAAAGGCCATGGAGTCGAGTGTCAGAGACCACTGGGCCTGGCTCCCGAATGTCCACTGTGCGCCCTGGACTCGGCCAGCACTGGGTGCCTGTGCTGCGGCCCATGCTCTGTAGCTTATGGAGCAACGGAGAAAGCTGGTTAACCCACACACAGAGACAAGCGTGTGGTACACGTGTGCAAAGCGCTTTCAAAGCACAGGTGCAAGAGGCATACACTCCCCGCACAGGGACCTCTCCCCATAGGAGGGTCAGGGCTGCAGTGGGAGGAGTGATAGCTGATAAAAGAAAGGGACGCAAAGATGGGGAGACAGCTCCCAGAAGGGGGGCTGCGCTGGGGGCAGGTGCCAGGATGATGCACGTTGCCACGAGCAGCCTTACAGACAGCAGGGCCTCCTCTGACTCTGGGCTGCATGGGCTGTGCTCTTGCCAGGGGACAGGCAGGGAGGGACGGGGACCGGTGCACCCAGTACAGAAAGGCAGGGTCCCTGGGACTTGAGAGACTAGCAAGGGATTCCAAGGTGGTGCTGGGCTCAGTCTGGCTGGGCCACCGGAGGGGGGGCATTGCCATTGTAGGGGCTGGAGGTCCCCAGAGAGCAGAGAGGCACATGGCAGTGGCCTCAGTTCAGGGACAGAGATCCTGAACCCGCAGAGCACTCCGAGGGGCAGTGACCTGCAGCTTGACATTTGTGCTTTCCTTCTTGTTAAACAGTCGATGCCGTGTCCTAAGCTGCAGATTTTCTCTGTTGCCACAGCAACATAAGGCATCAGTTCAACTGAAACGGGGTCGAATGCGAGGGGGCGGTGAGGGGTGTGCCAGTGCCCAGTCTCACTCTCTGTCGTGTCCTCTGTGTCCTGGGGCTGGGCCAGCGGCCACTTCAGAGGCCACGCGGGTAAATCACTGACAGCCTTGTCTGGTCAGGGCAGAATGTGCTGGCAGCTCCCGGTCACAGATGAGCCCTGGGGGCTGCAGGTGTGGCCGCCACGTCAGCAATGAGCGAGGGACAGCTAAGGAACCTGTTTCCGGTGTCCTCTACTGGAACCCACACGGTGCTTTTTTTACATCGTCGACCATGACATCGCAAGTGACCTTTTCGTGGATGTCATGATTACACACAATTGTCTCGTGTAATGTCGGGGAAGTCAGATTAGGGTTACAGGCCTTTACTTGAAACAAGGAGTGCCCTACTCTGGGTGACCTGGAGTCTTGAAAGTGAGTGTAAACATTTCAGTCTGCGGTAAAAAACCTGCTTAATGAAGATCAGATCCACGAAAAGTGCAGACTGGTTGCCTTTAATCAGTAATGAAGTAAAACCAGACTTGAAGTCCTCTGAAAAGATGGGATGAACTGCCCTCCTGACCCCCCAGGTTACCGCCAGCGATTTGAGAAAGTATCCCAGGGTTCTTAAGACAAAATTCAGTGACCTGTAACTTTAAAAGTGTTTCATCCATCAATTTCATTAATAAGAGAACAGTGCTCTGAAATCAAGAAAAGGCTACCAACATCACCTGATGAAATTGACAGCTCCTTCCCACTCGTTTTATTAAACACGTGAGAGGAAACTGTTCAGCACGTACAAAGAAACGTGTTTCTTGCCCATCAGGAGCTTTTGCCTTAGGGAGGAAGGTGGGCTGCACAGTTTGTGAACAGTTAAGCAAGTGGTCACTTGGCTGAACACAGGAGCAGCCGTGGGGCGCAGCCTGTTGTAGCTGCCGAGTAAGCGGCATGCAGGGCGGGTGCGTGGGCAGTGTGGCCAGAGAAGAGGTCACCCCACAGGTGGGCTCTGAGCCGAGCCGATGGCAGTAACTGCGGTGTGGGCTGGGACAGGGCACAGCCACACACGGAGCCGCGTGGATGGTTCACTGGAGGCCGCTGAGCTGTCCGATGGCAGGTACCAGGTGGGCGCCCTCTGGTGGAGCCGGTGGAGATGAGCAGTGGAGAATGCACATACTCAGACACACAGAGTCAGTGCCGCAGGGGTCAGCACTGTTCACCACAGCCTGGGCCTCCGAGCGGCTGGCCTCCGGCACGCAGCTCCACTGTGGGCCTCTTGGAGGTGCACGCCCTGGGGGCCCTGGCCAGTGCGAGTCCCACAGGCTCAGTAAGAGCTAGCCCAGATGGGCCTGGCTGCTGTGAGTGCGAGGAGGTGCAGGGACAGCGGCCCGCTCCCAGGAGGGCCTGCCAAGTTGGCCTGGCTGCATCAGGAGTGTCGTTGCATGATGTCGTTCCTGGCTTTGTCCTCTGCTCGCACCAACTCTGTACCTTTGCCTTCAGCGCGGAAGCAAGAGATCATCAAAGTCACTGAGCAGCTGATCGAAGCCATCAACAATGGAGACTTCGAAGCATACACGTGAGTACACGCCCGTGACTGTGCCCTGCACACATAGTGGCGTTTTATGTGGGAAAGCCTTCCCTGGTGCACTGAGTTCATGTGTGTTTGACCCCAGGTTTGACATGTCAGCGGTAGCTTCATTTCAAGATATCAAGGACTTAAGTGCCCCAGGAGAGAAATAAATATAGTCAAGATTTCAGCAAGCCAGAGGGCCTTTGGGTGGGACTGGGGTTTGTTTCTCAGTGCACAGAAGTGTGACCACCGCATCTGTACAGAGACACAGGGCAGGAGCACTTAGGACACATCGACTTGGGAAGTGTCCTCGCCGAGCTGCAGGGGTGCAGGGGGGAGAGGGCGCAGCTTCCCCATCAACTTTGCCTCCCCATCTACATGTTTGCAGTTTGGGTGCAGGTAAAGTCGGGCTTAGCCTCCCTGTGCCCTCGGAGGTGGGGCTGGTCTCTGAGCTTCAGAGCAGAGGGGGAGTCGCAGCGAGAAGCCAGGGTGGCGAGGCCGCCTGCGGAAAGGAGGCTGGGAGACAAACGACCGGCCGGAGATGGTGCGGAACACGCAGGAGCCGTGACCGTGGAGGGGACTGAAAAGCGGGGAACAGGGCGAGGGGCACGGTCATCAGGGGTCCTGTGGCTTTCGTCCTCTAATTCCACTGACCGAAATGCAGCGTGGCCGTGGGCTTGGCGTCTAACCCACGGACACAGGGTGAGCAGAGGCACACACTGAAGCGGTGCTCCTGCGAGGGGAGACTTGGGAACAACATCTGTGTCCCTCGGTGTGGTTGCCATGAGGGAGGAAGAGGAAAAACAGACGTTGCCTTTGGGAGAACAAAGGGGGTTTTCTCCTGCTGCTTTCCACGTTTTAAGAAGAAAGTATTGCCTCCGCCATCAGCTACGAATAGCCACATATAAAACACGCGTGAGAGAGACAGCGTGCCGCTGAACCAAGTCCAGGCTCCTTGGGTCAGAGGCGCATGGGCGCGAGTACCCACTGCGTCGGTTCCAGGGCGGGTCCGGAGTGCCCCGGGCTTGAGGCTGACGGTGACTGCTGCAGCCACAGCTGTGAGGTGCCCTGATCGTGTTGCTGGTGTGGCTTTGTTACACCCAGGCGACTCTCCAGACACAAGAACAGTGTTTTCTTTTAAACCTTTTGCAATAGCATCCCCATGGAATGGCACAAGCATGTTTTGTCGGTGGTGGTAACCAGGCAAAAGTGGCAAAATGTATGTCCCGTATTCTCCCATAACTGAAAGTAGAGTGTTTTAAATGACACAATTCCTTGGAAGTCCCTCAGTTCACTGATTCCCTAGCCTGTGGTCTGGTCTGATCGTGTGCAGTTGGCCCCGGGAGTCCCCAGGACAGGGACAGGGGCCGGGGCAGCTCTGCCAGCCGCCTGCTCCCAAGACATCTGCTCAGAGCAGACGCGCCCACAAGCCAAGAGCAGCCTTGGGGACCACTGACCAGTGCTGAGCCCATTACTCATTACTGGATGGGGACACGTGCACGAGGGAGAGCCGAGGAACAGGTTTTCAAATATACTGCCTCCTGGTGGTCAGGTAGAAAGCTGCATCCCAGCACAGCGATTCTCGGGTCACATGGAGAGTAAAAACTGTCGATGCACCGATGTCACAGCGAATGCTGCATTTGCAGAGGAAGCCCTAGCACCGGCAGAGTCAGTTCCTGTCACCGCAGGATCACTGTTTTCCAGCGTGCTCCTTAGAAAGAGGTTGTGTGTACTTGACCCTGAACTTAAAAATAGCAGCCCCCAGAAAGTCTGAGGCGAAGTTTAAAACCCCTTCTACCCCCAGCTCCCCTTTGAGGCTTTCTTTACCACATAGAGAAACCACTGTGATTTTTTACTTTAAAAGCGTTTTAAATAAAAACCTCCGTCCCATATTCTGTGAGCTCATTAATTGAGTTGGTGGGTGTCGCCCGGAAGTGTAGGACACGGCACCTGCTTCCCATCAGCTGTAACACAGATGTGTGTCTTGAGTGTAGAAGGTGTCAAAAATTACCCCAAAAGTATTTAATTTCAGAGCCAGAGTTGGCTCTATAGGGTTTGGGGAGGGACAGCGTCTAAAAAATAATAAACTTCCGTTGAGAGAGAGAAAAACTGGGGAGGGCCCAGAGAGCTTGCCGTGGCGATGACAACGCAGTTGTCTGGAAAATGCTGGCTTAGGGTCCACTCCTCAGCCCACCTCACCAAGGCCTGCGACACAAACTGTACGTTTTCGTGCTTTTTAGAGACTGTTTTCCTTGCTGAATGCTGGGGAAGCCAGAATGCGTGTGTGCGAAGCAACAAAACGCTTTACCTCTCTTATCGATCATGTCTGTTTTCTTCCTGCAGAAAAATCTGCGACCCAGGCCTTACTGCTTTCGAGCCTGAAGCTTTGGGCAATTTAGTGGAAGGAATGGACTTTCATCGATTCTACTTTGAAAATGGTACATTTACTCTAAATTTAATAACGTGCCTTTTCTAAGTTCTCTTTGAATTTCTCCTCAATTTGTTTGCTTATTCTTTGGCTCTTTTATGCAGTGAGAATTTTTAATATTTCAAATTGAAAACCATTGACAAGGTTAAAAATGTTGGTGTATTTTGAAAAAATGCCTGATTTTGCATGAAGAGTAGTGTTGATTGAACATACCCAAGGAAGTCCCAGTAAAGTGTGACGTGAACTGCAAATGAGTTGCCAGGAGAGTGTGTTGTTTCGGGCTCTGCCATTCTGCTCTTTCTCAGCTCTGTCCAAGAGCAGCAAGCCGGTGCACACCATCATCCTGAACCCGCACGTGCACCTGGTGGGCGAGGACGCTGCGTGCATTGCCTACGTGCGGCTCACCCAGTACCTTGACGGCGGCGGCCTGCCCAGGACCATGCAGTCCGAGGAGACCCGCGTGTGGCACCGCCGGGACGGCAAGTGGCAGAACGTGCACTTCCATCGCTCGGGGTCACCCACGGTGCCCACCAAGTAGGTGTCCCCTCAGCCGCTGCTCACAGCGTGGCACATGCGCTCGGTCGTCCTGGCGGGAGCAGACGTTCAGTTCAGACAAAGTAGCCTGGAGTTCCCTGGGCAGGCCTCTGTGCCCCGTCCTCTGGTGGGCTGAAGCCCAGCAAGAGCAGTGAGTGGTTGTAGATGGGAGCTGGCAGGGCCCAACCCGGCCAGGCCTCTCAGGGTTGAGCTGGGGGATCCGGGAGAGGGGGCGGACCGTGACTTCACTGTCACGTTCGGCAGCAGGAGGGAAGAATGGGGGGGTTTCTAAAATGGTCAGCATGTTGCCAGGAGTCTCCGGTCCCAGGGACACCACTGGGCTGAGTCCCAGATGTTGGGAGAAGCGTATAAAGCGCAGCACGTGAAGTGCAGGGTCGGGGTTGGACTGTCCCTGCGCCACTCCTCCAAGCAGGCGTTGGGCAGAAGTGCACACACACGGGCTGCTGAACATGGCCACAGTGCAGGGTGCCTGCTGTTCTAGTTCAGAAAGCACTTCAGCCCCCGAAGCAGAGGAAAACCTGTACAGCAGTCACGGTCAGCCTCAGAGTGGAACAGGTGAGCGGCTGTGGAGACGTGTGACTCGTGGACGCCGTGGACTCCAGAGCAGCTCCTAAGTGACGAGACAGAAGGATGCAAGGGAGACAGGCCAACTTCGGGAAGGCTGGGAGGCACAGTGTCGGTGGTGGCAGGGGGTCCTGTCCCCACTGCAGTGGGGGGGCCCTGGGGCCACAGTTGGTGAGGAACAAGAGGGTGAGTCTCTCAGGGCAGGTGTGACTCCTGCTGTTCTCACTCCCGGTTTCCTCACCAGGTTCACCCCTCGACATCTGGGGTGGGGGGTGGCGAAGGTCACATGAGTGGCCCTTCAGCTCACTCCAGAGAGTTGTCCAGGTCTCCCAGCTCCATGACCATAGTGGTTTCTGGGCCTTCTCTGTGACCTCACTGGTCCACATGGACTGAGAGCTGGACCTGTGGCAAGTGTGTCCACGGGAAAAAACAAGAGGTTGAAAGTCAGTCTAAAAACAATAGCTGAGCACGTGAGAGAAAGGCAGAGGGAACACGATCCTGAAGACCCCATTCCGTGTGTTGGCCACCCCAGGGAGGTGCAGGACAAGTGGCCCATTAAGATAGCTGGGTGGCGGCCTCGCAGGGCTCATGGGTCCCCAGGGTGGGGCCCACTGCGCACGGCCCCTGTGCTGTGGAGGCTGAGCAGGGCTTCCCTCACTGGGCCGCCCCATGTCCCCGGTGGCAAAACAGCCTGCCAGCAAGAACGTCTCTGTGGCAGAACCTCTAAGGCACGAAACCATCCCTCTGTGGTCTTGGAAGTAGCACCCTGCCCCTGGTGCCTTGGGGTTGGAGGGGTGACCGGAGAGCTGCATGCTGTTTCTCTTCCCCTTGAGGGTGTTTTCTCCCACTTCACAGTCACTGGAAACGAGGACACAGGTCTTTGAACTTCCAGCATCTGTGCATGAACTCCAGGCTGATGTGGCGCCGTCCTGCAGCGAGGCTGCCACCGTACGGGCTCCGGGCTGCCCGGGGCTTCCAGCTGTGGCACTCGGCCCGTGCAGGCAGCCTTGCCGCGCAGCCACTGACCTGTGCAGGCAGCTCTGTCCATCCAGACCTCGCTGGGGCCAGGCTCCGGGGCTCCCCTGCGTCCTGCTGTTCCCGATACGCGCTGGCCAAGGCTGGTGTGTCCCTTATTCTGCCCGAAACGTCGAGCTCACCAAGCGGGGCCTGGTGTTGAGAGTGACCATGGCCATGACTGAGTGTGTGCCTGTGCTGCTGTTGACTCGTTTCTGCCTCAGACAGGAGGCTCAGGTCTGTGTGGTTCTGTCATGAGCCGTCTCCGTCAGAGCTCTGCAGGGACAGGGAACCTGGAGCTGAGATGACAAAACTTAGGGCTGAACTTAAACTGTTTCCAACACGTGCGGCTGTTGAGTGACAACGATCTTGCTGGTGAACTTCATGGATTTGCTGACTTCCACATGTAGTTGGATTTATAACAATAATGTGTTTGAAGCCCGGCCCCTGTCTGTCTGCGGCTTAGTGCTGGGCGGACACAGGGACAGATCGTTCGTGCTGGCCCCCTGTGTCATCGCTGACGCTCTTCAGCACTGTACTTGCCTGTCAGTGGTCACAGGCCAAGCTCGCCCAGACACGGCATTCTCACTCCATCATTCCGCCGACTTGCGAGCCTGCAGCCTGGTCTCAGTTGTAGCCATTCCGTCTAACTGGTGTCTCCTCCCCTTTGTCCGCAGCTAAGTGTCCACAGTGCCACGTCGGCATCGTGTCTCCAGGCCCCTGGATGGGACCGGGCACCCCTGCCTGCTCCATTGTGTGAGGCGTGAAGGCCGGACCTGGTGCCTGTGGGATGCGCGTCTTGCCTCGCTGTCACCCTCCTGTCTGTGTTCACGCCTCGCCACGGGACGTCGTGCAGACCGCAGGGCCGCCCAGACCCTCGGCCCTGTGGCCTGCTGGTCGCTTCTGTTGATGCCAAGATTGGACAGACTCCCATGGCTGTTCTCCTGAGGACGGCTTGTAAGAAAAATGTAAATTTTTAAAAACTCTTCGCTACTGATCTGTGTTGGCTTGTTTAACAAAAAGGGCAATGGCACGTCCCGTTTCCCAGTGTGACCCTGTCCGAGATGGAGTTTCACCTGAACGCGCTGCTGCTGGTTGACGGCGGGAGGTGGGGTGGGGGGTGTGCCGGCCAAGTCTCCCTGTCGGGATGGAAGGGGCGGCCCCTGAAGTCACGTCGTTCTGGTCAAACTGCAGACGGAAAGCTCACCTCGCGTCCGAGCTGGGGCACTTGGCAGGGTGCGGGCTCTGCGCTGGGGAACTCGCGGGACTGGGTTTTGTGTTTCTGCTGTTCTCTTATGTCACCCCATTTTTTTCTGACTCTCCCCCATTCCCTTCTTTACCTTTCTCTTGTCTGGGCGTGAGGGAGGACGGTGCGGTTTGCATAATGGAGGTGGATGAGCGTGCGGGCAGTCGCTGGCCTGCGGTCCAACCACCCTCGGCAGCACTGTCGGGACAGCAACGGCTGTCCCTTCGCTGGGGCTCCAGCTGCCACACGCAGCCCCGCAGTGGGGACCGATGGCGGGCGAGGCCCTGGCCCATGGGCGGGTTTGTGCCGCAGCACCAGCGGCAGGGCACCCCACACGGCTGCTGCTCCAAAGTTCGGGAGGCCAGAAGCACTTCCTTTCTCCTCCATGTTTGCGCTCGACTGTCGTGACGTGTGCTTCTCAGCATCTCTCTTTGTCAGAGCAACGTCACGTCCCTGCGCGGAGTTAGGGTTCTCCAGTTTCCACGGAAGACGGGGAGTGCCGGGGCTCTGTGGTCTCACCCCTCGTCGCTCGGGGTCCGCGCAGCCCCGAACGTCGCGCCGCACACGGGCCCCTCCACGCGGCTCCCTCTGTCACGCGCCCCGGCCTGCGCTTGCAGCACAGACGACGCCCGCACAGCCCTGCCCTCTCGTTGCACCTCCTGTGTCCACGGCCCCTCACTTAGGTATCGTTGCTAGTGGATGTGTGGTAGACGGACTGACGCTTTTCTGATAATTACTACACGATTTAAAACAATATATATTTAAACTAAACATATACAGTACATGTATTGAGCCATGTTAACCTGCCAATGAAATCTGTGAAGTAACAGCCTCCGTTTTCCTTGTTAATTTCTTTCACTTTTCTGTGAAACGGCTGCACGTGGCACACATGTGTTTAAACAATAGGCACCCCATGGTTGTCTGGCACTTTGAACCGAGCATGTCGTGTTGGAGGGTCGCCGTGGACCCAGCTGTCCCCGCACCGCGGTGCCAGCAACGTGGCTTGCTCTTCACGGCGGGATCCCACGTCTGTCCCCTTCTGTCATGTGAAACACTGCAGTTTACCATGGGACACTGTATATATTTCTTGCCATAATGGTAAATGACGATTGATATATTTAAGAGTTAATAAATTTGTGATTTCTGCTGACAGTGCGTCCGTCTCCTTTCTCAGCAGCAGGTATTTACGGCCAAGGACACCGCGCTCCCGTGGCCCACGTCCTGCTCTGGTCTCCTTAGGTCACAGCCTCTCGCCTGGGACGTCAAGCCGAGCTGCGCTGCCTTCTAGGCTTGTCCACGGTGGTGACATAGTTGAATTTACTGGATGAACAAAACTGTTATGAAAGCCAAGTAGTTAAAGACTCCCCTCCCGCATCCCGCTCAGGGCTGCGGGGTCCATGTGTGCTCAGTGCAGACGGTTGCGGGCCCCTAGGCCAGACGGTGACTGTGTCCCTGACCCCGTGCCCCTCAGGCCCAGCCGGTGCCCAGAGGTGAGCCTCAGCAGGAACCGCTGCTGTGGCACAGGCCTGCTCTCACCTGCTCGGGACGTGCATTTCCAAGGTCTCCATCTCTCGGTGGCAGGAGTCAGCAGTGTCTGGCACGCCCATTAACGTGGCGTGTGCTTTTTTCTTAAGTTCCACCAACATTTAAAAATTGGATATTTCATGCAAAAGTCAGGATTTCTGGCTTAATTCGTTTGAATAAAGTGAGGTTCTGCCACACTGGTCCTGTGCTCCCGGCACAACAGTGAGAACAGCCGAGCCCCCTGTGCTGAGCACACCACCCTGTGTGTGCTGCTGGCTCGGGGACACTGACGTTGGGACCCCTGTGCTCCTGAGGCCAAAATGACCAAACTCCACAGGATCCAGGCCCTTTGTAACCTCCTCTTGTTATTTTTGACCTTTGCTTGCATCAGTCGGGGTTTTCTAGAGACACAGAACCGATGGGCTGTGTGCCTGTAGAGAGGTTTGTTATGAGGACTTAGCTCATGTGTCTGGAGGCTGAGAAGGCCCGCAGCCAGCAGACTGGAGACCCAGCAGAGCCACCATTTCAGCCCAGGTCCAAAGGCGGGAAGAGACCAACTGGTGTCCCCGCTCAGAGCAGGCCGGCGGGCGGAGTCCCTCTATCGGGGCAGGGGCAGCGTGTTCTCCATTGGCCTTCCACTGGGTGGACGAGGCCCACCAGCATTCGGGAGGCACTTGGCTCACTCAGCTCACCACCTCCTCAAATGTTAGGTTTGTGCATAAACAGCCTCCCACACGCCCAGAAGGAGGCTCACACCCTTCTCAGCGTCTGTGGCCCAGTGCAGGGCACACACAAAAGTAACTGTCACACGAGCACACACAGCAACGTGAGAAAGAACCTGCCTCGTTTTCAAGAAGGCCCAGGTGAGTGAGCAGCTTGTCGGTGGCACCCAGTCTCACTGCCAGTCCTGTAAGAGATCCGGACAAGTGGAACACCTATTGCCAGTTTTAAAATGAACAAAAAAGGATGAATTCAGAAACTGACAGCACTGGTTCTCCAACAATTTAGTCTCAAGACACTTTTCCCTAAAACAGTGGGCAACCTCACAAAGGCATTGGGCATGCGGGTGCTAGTTATTGACAGGGACCGTATTCAAAGTTAGAGCCAGGAAAGTTTTGAAACATGATAATACACAAGCACACCGTCCCCACCTGTGTGTGACGTCCATCATTTCAAGCCCTTTATTAAGTCAGACCCTATGGAATCACCGAGATCCACTTTGACCTGCAAAGCCCGGCTGTTTCTTGGGTTCAGCCGAACGTTTGTCCATCGGCGAACAGTCATTGTCCCTGGCTGGAGGCTCTGCCAAGTTTGGGAAGACTGCGGGCCCTGGGGTGTGGGTTCAGCTATGAAATGTCCCTTTGAACCAGCTCCACATTCCAGCAGCGTCATTACGTCCACGAAAAGTCTTCCGAGTTTCACAGTAAGACTTTCCCAGGGAATGATGACACGGGGGGGGGTTTGAAAGACGATTTCGCCACGTATAATCCAAAACTGCCTTTTTTACTATCCACGAAATCAAGAAACAGCAAGACCTGTGGTTACTGAAAATAAAAGCCGCCTAGGCAACCACCTCACACAACACAGAAATAATCCAGTGTGGGCAGAGCGGCCGCTTGGAAACAGTGACTCATTGGTTTGGATTGGGTTCTGGGAACTGGGGCCTGAGAGGTGGGGGGATGCCACAGAGACCCCCTGAGAACAGAGGTGACCGCCAGCTGGCACGCACATGGCGCCACTCGGGTCAGCGCAAACACACACACAAGCAGACAACACTCGAAACTGCTGTTGCAGCATGAAGTCCCTGAGCTTACTGGCACATTCCCCTGGTCTCTGCCAGGAGAGGCCACTTCAACCCTCTTGTCCCAAACCAAGACCAGATGCTGGGAGATGTCTCGGCTGGGGGCCGGGGGCTTGGCCCTTGGCCCTTGGCCCTGCCCTGCAGCCAGGCCTGCCCTGAGTGCCCAGCCCTCCTGACCCTGACCGTCTGGGCACCGCTGGAGCCCCTGGTCCCACCCTCCGCGTTCTAGGAGACCCAACCTCTGGGCTCCGGGCTAAGTTCATCAGCACGGCCACACCGAAAGGTCCCCTGAACCACGTGGAGTGCAGAAACTTCCAGACTTCAGGGAGGGAGGGTGGAAGCACCCAGTGCATGCCCAGGGCCAAGCAGGCCCCTCTGACACAGGACACACAGCTCTACAGTATCACCACAGAGCAAAGCCAGCCAGAGGCTCCCACCCAGGTAACTCACCTGTCGCCGCCGTCCCGAGGGCTGCCCAGGGCGGCGGTCGATGGCCGGAGGGAACGACCAGAATTTCTGCTTTCACACAAAAACCAGTTTAGGGACAGTCTCAGTCATTAACAAGATGCACATGTGTGGAGCATACAGGCTACAAATTATCACATTTACCTCACGATTCAAGTCAGATCATTTGCCCTCAGACAGATTTCACCTGAAGTTGTTGACCCCCGTCTCCGCACAGACAACCTTTTCTGTTTTGGGTTGGCCAAAAAGTCTTTAGTTTTTGCATAGAGTAAAAGACACATTTTCATTTTTGTCAATAACTTTATTGCTTTGGATATTTGGAATATGTCAGCTATCTCCCAAGTGGTAGAACATTGATTGTTCTCAATTAATGTCTCGATTGGATCACAATCAACTTCAACTGGTCTCCCCGGCTGTGGAGCATCATCCAGGGAGGAATCTCCAGCACGAAACTTCCCAGACCACTCCTGACACGTTCGATCAGTCACAGCACCTCCTGCACACGCTGCACGGATCTTTTTTTGCATCTCAGTTGTGTTTTTCTCTCTCTTGAAGTAATAAAGCCTAATATGCCCAGAATGTTGCGTATTTTCTTCCATCTTCAATATTAAAGCGACTACACAAAAACTCACCAGTTTGGATGTGTGTTTGTTTTTTAAGGCACGCTGATGTGACCGCTGTCACAATGCAGTCTGACAAAATTGTTTCAAACGAAATTAAAGACCACTAAACCAAATGAACTTTTTGGCCAACCCAATCTTATTAAAATAATTGTTTCAAAATCAAGTAGTTAAATTCATTATTTCATCAACTATAGGTTTTTCTTTTGTCTGAATTCTACGATGTTATAAAAACACTTAAATCTGTTTGCATAAACATGGCCATTTCAGCTCAAATCTGAGATTCCTTCACAAAGTTTTATTCTTCTGAACCAGTTACCTACTTTTACGAGCGTCCCATCCCCTGGGTGCACAGGACAGACAAGGAGTGGAGGGCACGGAGCTTCCGAGCCGCTCTGGCTGGAACTCAACCAGGTCTCCCCGTGGTCACCGCCCCGGAAGTTCTGAATCTTCATGCTTTTGTGGAGGCTTCGTCACCTAGGTGTGATCAACTCACCAATCACTGGTGACGGCTCCACTCCGGCCCCTCCCCCCTCCCCGGGGGTCAGACTGAAAGTTCCATGCCTTCAATCATATTGTTGCCCTGGCAACCAGCCCCATCCTCAGGTGGGGTCCAAACATCCTCTCATTCACAGAACGAGAGACACCTTGGTCATTTAGGAAATTCTAAACATTTTTGGAGCTCGGTGCCAGAAATAGGAATCAGCTCCAAATATGTATTTCTTATTGAAAATCACAATATCACATGGCGCCGAGAAAAATGCATGAAGCCCTTCTTTCCACCAATAAAGGGTGAGCTGAGGTGTTGGCATCCCAGGTGCCTCAGCCATCTGGGCTTCTGGGATGAGGAGCAATTGCCCACAGGTGGGACCACGTCACAGCAGCAGCCCGTCAGCCTGATTCCACCAGTTTTAAGAAGCAATTACAATCATAACGAAAAAATGAAGGAATTAACAGGTTTGCTCACTTCGCCGTCTGTGTCTCCTCTTCACTGCCTGGCATTGAAGGTCTACTTGGAAGTCCAGGGTCTTCCTCAAGCCCCAGGGCTATTGTCAAACTAAGGACCTCAGCGATTAGAACGTCATTTGATCACCTGCTGTGTGCTGGGCTGTCGGTGATTGTGGGCATAGAGGCCCCTACTTTTCCTTTCCCAGGAAAACCTTTCCCCATGTGCACACTCGTGTTCTGGGGGACAGGGTTCAGGACAGCAGGGTGGACCCCTGGACACAGAGGCCGAGGCGGACAGTGGGTGCTGCCTCCTGTCTCCCACCCTCCCCCGTCAGCCCCCCAGGCCCCCCTCAGCTCTTTGCTCTTCACTCACATTGGCTCCTAACACAAACCCCCCATCAACACCAAACCTTGTTCTCCGCACAAATCCACGGCCCCCAGACCAGACACAGACAAGCTGTGCTCTCCGGCCTCCGTCTGTGCAGACGCACAGGTTGTCAGGACAGGGCAGCCCCACTGCCCTCTCAGCCAGGATGAGGCCAGGACCGGTCTCCTCTCCTCCCAACCCCAAGGGAGTCCTGTAGAGGTCGCGGTGTAACTCTTGACACAGGACCCTTACTTTTGAAATCCTCACAATTCAGCCTCTTCACTCGGCGATCAAGTCCCTCATTTATCCAGTGGAAGGAAATGCATGGAATCCTAAGGAAAGCCCTAGAAAAAAAACCACCAAGGACGCTGCGAGAGGTTGTCCACTAAGCTCCCCGTTTCATCCAGGATCCTGTGCTTTTAGCAACGGGAACAAAGACAGACCAGTACTGTGGGCAGTCACCTCATTTCTCCTGTCGTTGCAGAGGGGGCGCTAGTCCTCGATAGTGAGGGGCTGTCGGGCTGGCCAGAAAAGCCCGTCAGGGTTTTCCGCACGATGGTCTTAGTGGTGCTCAGTTGTCTTTAACTTCCTTTGAAACAGTTTTGTTAGATTGTCGAGACAGCTGTCATATCAGCATGCATTAAAAAAACTTATCAAAATTAGTGAAATTTTGTGCAGCCTTTTTAATACTGAAGATGGAAGAAGATAAACATTTTTTTTTTGCGCATTATGCTTTATTATTTCAGGAAAGGTAAAAACACAACTGAAATGCAAAAAAGATTTGTGCAGTGTGTGGAGAAGGTGCTGTGACTGACTGAATGTGTCGAGAGTGGTTTGTGAAGTTTCTTGGTACTGTTGACGTTTTGGCCCAAATAACCCTTTGCTGTGGGGCTGTCTCATGCACTGGAAGACATTTAGTAGCACCCCTGGCCTCTACGCACCAGAAGCCAATAGCAGGATACAGCCGACATACTCAAAACATCCAAATCAAAGTTACTGGTGAAAATGAAAAATGTGTCTTGTATGTTACGGAAAAAGCGTGAGGGACTCTTTGGCCAACCCAATACTTGGCAACGAAGACCTAGGCGTCCTCTGCTGCGCCCTAGTGGTGGGCTGGGGACATGACAGGGTTACTGTGGAGGCTCCCGAGCCTGGCAATTCTCTACCCAGTGTGTCTCTGTTGGAAGTAGGAGTTAAAACTATCCCATGTTTTTATTACTTATATCTACAAATAGCTAAAATCCTTTTCATATAAAAATCATGCTGGAGAGGAAGATAGGGACGCAGCACAGCGAAGGTCACACTGCCAGCCCGTGTCCCCCCACAGAGACCCGGCCACCAGGCCGACGGTCACCCAGCCACACAGATGCACGCCGTGCGTGATGTGGGCACACTGCCACCTTGACCTCACTTTCACACGCACCTCAGACACGCCCAGTGGGAGCAGCTACAGGCTGCCCCAATCAGTATCTGCCCGAGACGAAAATTCGGCTCCGGGTGTTTTTACTATTATTTTTTGTAAAGGTACATCTTCCGTTCACGTGGAGACGATCAATGAACCCCCTAAGGTGGATGGAACTGCTCTCAACAGCTTTGCGCACCGTCAATTCTGGAGATGGCGCCCGCCCGTGTTATTTTTCACTCCCTCTGGTATGGCAGTGCCCCTTTCCCGCAGCCTGGCCGGGGCCAGCGCAGTGACACCAAGGGCAGAGCACGGCTCTGTGCACAGGTGTGGGGCTGAGCAGCTTCTCTGTCATCGCAAAGCATTGCATGAGCTGGGCCAGCGCGGGCGTGACCCAAAGTGCTGGTGACATGAGTGGGTTGGACCATTTCTTGGGGAAGGGCTGTCTCCACGGCACATCGCTCTCCCTGTGTGGACACGGAACTCGAGAACGGCCGCTGCGTTTGCGCCGTGCCTCCTGGCCCCCTTCAGTCGCCTCCGGCCGGTCCGTGTGGGCAGCTGTAGGAACAGCTCGTCGCAATGAGCCATGTTCGCATCTTGCAAAGAAGGTCATCGTTTTGTTTTTTATTTTTGATGTGCCAAATCACAGTGCTGCTTTTTGTGACTTTTGCAGAGCTATTCCTTAGTGATGTTGGTCTGAGTTCTTGTGACTTCCAACGTTACTGGACGCATTTTGTCCAGTTTGGGGACTGATGACATCCAATACTGGCTCCCCTGAACATACTGGGAACTTTGCTTTTCTCCGGGACCCTGTGGCCGGTCTGAGGAGGCTGGAGCTACCCGTCTACTGAGAGCATCATAGGACCCATCTGGGCAGCACCTGGGTCCCGCTCGCAGTTGAACCTCAGCTCCGTTCCTAGTTTCTTCCTGTTGGGGTGTCAGGTGCATTAACCAGTGGACTCCAGAGAAGCAGTCCAGAGGAAAGCAGTAGATCGGAGAGTCGTGGAGAGAGGCTGGGTCCTGAAGGCAGAGCACTGAGAAGTCTTGCCCCACCCCCCCTGCCTCACGCAGAGGGGTCTTTTCCGCCGGTCAGATGCCAATCAATCCCTTCTGGAAACAGTTGCACCTGCTCAGGCTCCAGTCACGTGGGGGTCACTGTCACTCTGGCCTCTGTGGTCATTGTTAGTCATTTCAAGTTAAACAAAATTATCTTTTATTCAGACTTCTGCATTCACTTACATAAAATTAGAGGACGTTTTCTTATAACCATTTCCTTCCTGCTTATCTCCCTAATGTAGTTTTGCCCCCAGTGTGTGCGGCAGGGTTGGGGCGGGGGCGGGGGGGCTTTGTCCAACCAACTAGCTGGTCTCCCGCAGCAGCTGGGCTTTCCCGTCCCAGTGTCTGTTCACAGGACAGGCCACCCCAGACACCCATCCCAAGCCCAGGGCCCCCTGTGCTGACCCCCCAGCTCTGATTCAGGGTTCCCAGAACCCCCTCCTTGGGTTCCACTCACCAGATCACCGTTCATTGTCAAAGGATGCCACTCAGGAACAGCCTCGTGATGCCCCAGGGGCAAGGGGAGGGCAGAGCACCTGTGCCCACCACGGCCACTCTCCTGCACCCGCCCTAGCTTCCAGCCCTCCTTCGGTTTCTATGGTGGCTTCCTTACATGGGCAGGATTACCTCCCTGACCGCTGGTGACAGATTTCCCCTGAAGCCCTTCCCCTCCCGGAAGTCAGGTGTGGGAAGAAACGTTCTCCTGGCCACCTGCCCCATCCCCAGGTGGTTCCCACAACCACCTCGTCAAGACTCGGGTGAGGTGGACCAGGGCTTGTTAGGATCAAGGAGACCCCATTTCACCTTTGTGGTCTGAAGCCACTTCAGGGACAGGGGAGAGCAGATGCTGCCATGACCGCTCAGGAAATCCCAGGTCCCTGCTCCTGTCAGAGCTGGATGGATGCACATTCTCGCCCAGCGGCCCACACCCGCTGCCCTCCCGTTCTGGCTGCGGTGAGGCGCCGCCCCTGGGCCTGCGGTCCCTGTCGGAGGCAGTTACCTACGTCGTTAGTGCAAAGGCGGCTCTTCAACGTGGTTTGTGTTTTCACTGTTTTTTCTTAAGAAGTCTCCTTGCCGGTTCACAGTCACCCCAATACATCAGCCCTGTGCCCACTTCCCACACGTTTCCTGTCCGGCCACCGGGCCTGAGACCTACGTCCCTGGGAAAAGGCTTGCAGTTTCTTGTGACCTCTGCTTCGCCACGTCCCATAGGTCCCAACACGTTCAGCTTACAGACTTTTCAGGAGACGTGAACAGGGAAAACTAAACTAGGAAGCACACACAGGAGTCTCCGAGAGCCGTGGTCTCGGGACAGAGCTGGACGGGCCCTGCCCAGGATGCTCTGCACCCGCAGCCCCCAGGGCCCCTAGCTCCTACTTCTCACCCGCCAGAGGCCCCAAGATGAACTCTTTGCTGTTCTCCGTTGGCAGAACCACCACAGAAGGTCTCTGGGGGCAAACAGCTCAGCCATGACTGAAAACTGGCAGCAGAAAAAGCAATTTGCCTTTCCTGTGGTTTCCCGTCTCTCGTCTCCTTCACCGGCTCCATCTTGTGTCCCGAAACCAGAGGCCAGCGGTGAAGAAGGACAAATCACTGAGGCCGCCGTGAACACTTGTAAGTTTTATTTACTTAAATCAGCCACTGTACACGTTGCACCTAATGCATTGTTAGTGTTGTATTTTCCCGTTAACTAATACATGCCCTCACAGATATATTCAGTTAGTGTTATCACCATGGAAACAAGATGCTGATTCATCAACTGAAAAGTCACTTCTTCTCACGGTATTCAAGTTTTCTGATCACACAGCAAAAATCAAAACCAAAAGGAGGTGAATAACCGTTAGGTTGTTACACAGACATCATCTGCACTGCAAGTCACACAACAGAAACGCTTTCTGGGGCCCAGGGACGGGCTCACGAGAGGCCACCATGTGTCCAGGGCCTCACCGCCGGCTTCTCGCTTGGGCTGCAAAGGACGGTGCCGAATTTCCAATCCAACAGCCACAAGGGGCGGGAGGCGTGGCGTTGGGGGCGCCCCCTGGGACACTCCCTCCTGCCATGCTCCCTGAAGTGGCCGAGTGGCACTGTGTGTCGCGTGGTTTGTGACATAGGGAGCAAGGACTTGTTTTTGCAGGAAAAGACCTGCTGGAACTGGAATTGGGAAATGCTCCATCCGTGAGGACAGACTCTGGTGTTTGTTCTTAAATTTCATCTCCACTGAATATACTTTTCTTTAACAAATAAGTGTCCAAAACATATACTGTTTACAGGAATATATTTGCGAGTAAATGTGAGTAAAATGCCACACAGCTCCAACCACTAGAACACGGACCGGGGCGTGGGGACCACTCAGGTGACGGAGGCCCTGCTTTGAAATGAACACACAGGAAGTGCAGGAATGCACCTCAGGGTTCAAATAAATAAACCAAAACTTTGAACCAAACCCCAATTTTTAAGGACTTCTCCATCTTGTCTGCCAGAGAAAAGACAGACCTCACTGAAGGCGAGACGTTTTCCTGGGTAAGAGCGAACACCGCCCGCGTGTTGAGACCAGGGCTCTGACTGGGGCCAGGCTTCTGGGTGCGACATGCAGGCGCTCACAGAGACGGGAACCTGGAGGGGCGGGGGCGGAGGACGAGCGCTCCGACGCGGCGACGGCGCTTTGCCTTGCGTGCTGCGGGCAGAGCCCGCTTCCAGGGAAGTATCTACAGTGCCGAGGCCGGACAGAAGGGCCGCCGGTAAGACAGCGTGGTTTGCAGGAGCAGCGGTGGAGGCCGGAGCACTACAGTAGTGACAGCTTGGTGAGGTGCCCTGCCAACGCGTCCGGGACCTGAGAGACCTGCGGGTGCTACACGGGTCGCAGCTGCCAGCACCTGGCGCCTCTCCGCTGCCCAGCCTGCCCTTGGGGCCGCTGGAGTCCAGGCTCCACCAGGGCAGTTCCTTGGGGCCCCCACCCTGGCCAGGGCTGGGGCTACGCGGGAGCTGTAAGGTCTGGTAGGTCTGACGGGCCTCTTCCACAGCGGAAGGTGCCATCGCTGGATTGTGTTAGCAATACCTGAACGAACCGCGCCTGGCCACCGCTGGAGGCCTTGGTTCTGCGGTGCCCAGTGTGGCTGCCACCTGACGCGGGTCTGTCGGAGCGCTGCTGGGCCCATCGTGCCCGGACGTCCCTCCGAGGGACACCTGGTCGTCCAGGGGAGAGGTGCACAGGGAGTTGCCCTGATCGATGGCTTCGCGCAGAGCCTGAGCGGAAGTGAGGGACAAGGGGCGGCCAGTGCCCAGGCCGGCCCGGACGCCAGGACGTCAGGGACACAGCACCCAGGAGGAGGGTGCTATCTTTGGTCACAAATTAGCGTACAGTTAAAGGGGGTGGGGACAAGCTAATCAAGTGCGGTGTGTGTGCCGGAGTGGGGGTGTCAGGGTCCCAGGGCCAGGCGGGCCGCTCCGCTGATGAAAGGGGGCACTGGGCACCGAGGGGACGACAGGGTTTCTGACGTGAGCTCTGGGGCCCTCACTTGGCCTCTCGCTCCGGGCCGTCCTGGCAGAAATGCCGCAGCAGTCGCTGAAGGTCGCGCTGGAAGGCGTCTCGCTCCAGGGCCTCAGGCACATCCTCCAGCCGCTCCAGGTGCACGTGCGTCCCCTGCCGGTCCTTCACCACCGCCCTCTTCTGCGTGCTGGCCTTACTGAGTGTCGTCCTGTGGGGCAGCAAGACAGGGTTAGGCTTGAAATGGCGGCTGCGTGCACACCTCTCAGCAGGCTGAGAAAGACCCTTGTTAATTTATGTAAAGCGCCTTCACTTTGGGCTTAATCTGCAAAGGGGCCAGGACGGGCCACCCTGGCTGGTCCTCCCACTGCCTGCCCCCTTCTGTGGATACAGTGGCACTGAGATTAGTTCACTCAGGTCTGTCCACTTGTAAGTGCAAGGCTTCATTCCACAGCGTGCACTGAGCGTGTTTCGTGTGCTGGGTGCTGTGATGGGAACAAATGAGGAAGCGGAATCTCAGGGAGTGTGAGCAACGCTCCGGTGAAACTAACACAGGGCAGGTGTGGCAGGGCCACGCCTAGGATCCCAGAGCCCGAGTGGGTGACCCCGTCCACCCGGCCTCACGTGGGACCGTGCTGGGGGCCAGCTGGCGGGCTACACTCTCGGCCCCTCCCCTCTGACACGGCTGCGTCTGCTGAGTTCTCCTGGAGCTTTAACACGGTCGAGCGCAGGCCTCGCCGAGCCTCTCCCTCCCTCCTTCCCTCTGAGGCCGGCCGTGCCTTTGACACCAAGCAAACTGCTCTGTTGTCTGAAAGCACCTTCAGCTTGTTCCTCTGGATACAAATGGTTGAAATCAGATTGCGACTTTCTAACTATTCAGCATGCACAGTTTTTTTTTTTCCTCCAAAAAGGCACGACACTCTGCCCGATGGCGCCAATGCGGGGAGTGAGTGTCTGTCACGGCCCCACCCTGGGTTTTGCCGCACACGTGACAAGTATGCTATAAACACATGCGTCCCTGGTGGGGGACCAGACTCACTCCTGGGACCGGGAGCTAAGGGCAGCGGCCAGGGCGCAGTGACATGCACACAAGCAGGCTGCCCCCCACCCCACTGAACTGCCATGGAGAATTTAGGGCAGTGGCAGTGAAACCTATGCCAATGGGGAGACCTCACGGTGTGGGCCGTGCGTGTCTGTGGGGTTCCCCCGGGAGGAAACACTGGGCGTCAGAGCCCAGAACGCTCTCCCCTCAGGTTGGGCGGCACCTGGGAGCCAGGATGCGTGCCAGCCCCTGGCGAGGGCACAGACGGCCCGCCCAGAGGACTCCGTCCCCAGGCACTGCTTGCTGCTGATCAGACAAATCCCGAACCAACCACCAGGCACACTCGGGGTCACACACCACATGCAGAACACAGGCCAGCTCGTGACCGAAAGCAGCAGGCGGGCGATTTTCTGAGGCTGAGCCGCAGGTGGTGGTCGTACTCATTTGTGAGCAAATGACCAGGCCTCTTCCCACGTCCTCCAATCTGTCGGCACAGTGGACACCCCGAGGGCTGGCCTCAGCGGGACCAGGTGACTGTGGGGACGGGCATCCACTGTCCTCAGGCCTGAGGGTCACTTTTAAATCCCGAAGAGGACACCAGGGCCTGACTCCCTGACACCGTGAGGCTGGCAGTTCCCCAGGGGCCTCAGGGCGTGTGTGGGCTCCGTTTTTATGTTCTCAAAGTTGGACACCTTTGAAGGGTATTAGTCAGCAGAGCGGCGCCCCATGCTAACCCAAACCTTTTAACGACTGATCCATCGTCTCTCAGGATTTCATTCTCTACTAAGCTGGGGAGGTAGCCTTGCACATGGCTACCTGCGTAACTCAACGCCTGAGTGGGAGAGAAGAAACAAGGAAAACCGTCACACACCGCGGCCCAAGGCAGCCGCTGCTCCACTGAGCCGGTGGTCCGAGGCTGAGACAGGAAACCGAACCCACGCTGGGAGCCGGTCAGGATGCAGAGCGCTGAAGTTTCCCCCACATCTGCGGGGAGGGGGTGCCATATCACTTGGCAAAGGGAAACGGAACCACCAGCCGCAGAGCAAGAAAAACAGCTCTGACCAGCTGCCTTCTGCTCTCCGAGGTCACTGCGGTCAAAGTGTGAAGAACTGGACGTGTTTCGGTCGGTAAGTCACACCTTCAATCCCGACCTATCCCGACGCAAGCTCAGCGCGTGTGCAGGTATGGAAGAGGCCACCCTGACGCTGAACTTCAGAACGTTTCAACGGCAATAAATGCTTTGCGGACACCTGCACGTGCCCACCGTCTGTCCGTCAAACCTGCGGCCAGCGGTGCTCCTGAGGTCACGCGATTTTCCCTCTGGACTTTGGAAAAGTAGCAGGATGTGCACACTGTCCACCCATTAGCACAGGGCTGTCCCCTCTGGGGGCCCAACGGGCTCCTCATCAGAGCACGTAAGTCCTACGGCCGATCAGCTTGCTACCACCACTCAATCCTGGCTTTGGTTTCCAGAATTTTGGATTTTGGAATTGTTGTAAGGGTTTGTATATCTATCACTATGGACTGATTTCCTAATTACTGGAAATCAGAAGTTAATTATAGATGCTTCTTTTATGTGTGGGTATGAAATGCGTGAATTTTCCTTAATGCCCATCACTGGACCTGCAGCCTCACCAGCTCCTTCCCTCAGACTGGGGATGCACCTCATGTCCAGGGTCATGCCAAGCTCCAGAGACAAGGTGCTACACCAGCCGGGATGAATCTGTCATCCGGAGTTTTAAAAGCTGTGAGGGCGACTCGGATGAGCCCCTGAGGCTCAGAGGACAGCACCTCACCGCATGGGCTATAAACCAGGAACGGCCCCTCTGGGGTGGCCGGCGCCCCCAGAACACGGATGAGCGAGGACCCGACAACAAACCCTTTCCTTTCACACACAGGACGCGGACACGGCGTGGTGGCCCCCATACCTCTTCAAAGTCGGCTTTGGCGGAGGGAAGGTCGGAAGCGAAACGGGGGTCCCCGAGGTGCTTCTCCACCCTCTCTCCATGCACCACTGTCGTTTTGACAACTTTGCTGACGCGCCGGCCGTCCACGGGCTCGGCCTGGAAAGTCGAGGACTCGCACAGGGTGCCGGGCTCAGACAGCGTCACCTAAGGGGGACACAGCACAGCTTGTAACTGATGAGGCAGCAGCGATGTATTTTTTCAATGACAAGACAAACCCTCAAAGGCTACAATGCTACACACTAGCCTTCCACAAGTTCAGAGAAGAAGCAGTTAGGGAAAGCCCAATAATCCATCAGTAATGTGGGTCTGACGGCTCTGTGCACGGAGATCGGACACTTGATGAGCCGCTAAGAAACCTGCTGGAAGTTCCGTGAGATGCGCTGTGTGGGCAGGACCCTGCGCACGGCTCTCCCACCTTCCCGCGTGGAAACCGGCTGTTCTGCATTTTGAAGAGAAAGTCGCCCTGGAGACAGAGTTCTTCAAGTGGCAGGCGCTGTGAGGCCCATTTCTGGAGGCCCACCCATGCACGTAACAAAACTGTGAGGGTGTGAACGGAGGGGCGAGAACAGTCATGGTGTCGCCCAGAGAGAGGGGCGCACGGAGCCAGACATGCTGCCGAGTGTCCTGACTGGGCTGTGAAACGCCCCAGCGGCCCGTGGACTCTGTGCACTCGGGCCTTTCCCGCCACTCCGCCCGTCAGCACACGGGCGTCCAGGCCTCCCGCCTTTGCCGGGTGTCTGCTGCGGTCGACTGCCAGCTGAACAGGAAACCGACGGAAAGGACTGAGCCAGCGGGCGTCAGGCTACAGATCGCCCCGATGGCCATTTTGGAACCCCAGTGCCCCATGCAGACGGATGGGCGCATCACTAGGAGCCGTGTGGGGGGGACAGAGGCCCGTGGGACCATCTGCCCTGTCCAGGTCCCACATCGAACATCCACACCACCCTCCATCACACTCTGCCTCACACGCTCACATCTCACGTCCACGTCAGGCTCCACCATGGCCCCACGACCTCACCTCTGACTGCTCAGTGTCACTCCTCAGCACTACGCGCTTTATGATTTTGGAGAAGCCGTCCCCATCCTCGACAATGATGGGTTCCTGGGGCCGTCCCTGCATGGTGACCTCCTCCCTCTCTATGCCATCAGGGGACACGTACCGCCGGATGACCTTCCTGGTGACCTGGAAGACACGGCACTCAGGTATCTTGTCTCTGAGCAATGGGCCTGGGCATGAGGATCGACGGGGATGAGGTGGGTGGGGGGTGGCGCCTGGGGGGACGCAAGGTCACTACCTTCCTCACCACGGTGTGCCCGTGCTCATCCACGTACTCCTGCTCCGTGACGGTTTCTGGGGGCACTTCAGGCATGTCATCACCCTGCAGGGACAGGTCCTGTTGGCCGGGGGCAACGACCGAGGGTCCCCTTGTACCAGCCAGAGCGTGCATGCGTGAGGTGGTTAGCAGAGGCAGGGTGGCATCACGGGGGGGCAGGCCCAGCACAGGGGGCTTCCAGAAAGGAGGACAGATGACCCTGTGCTCAGGGGGCCAAGACACACAGATACACAGGCCACACGACATGCGGGCGAGGGGTGTGCACAGCAGACTTTGGAGCGTCCCCGCCCGGAGTGGCCATGGCACCGTGTCGTCCTCAGCATCAGGGCTCAGGACGATTGCACAGCTGCTTCCTGGGGCCACACGGCAGCACACAGCCCCACCGCCCGGAGCCAGTCACCGGGGCTGGGGGACACAGTCCCAACGTGCATCCCCTGAGCAGCTAGTACCTGAATAATCACCCGCCGGCGGACGACCCTGGTGGTCACCGTCGCCTCGTCATCTGAGCTGACCTCCAGCTCACCCAGCTCGGCCGTGAGCTCCTGCAGGAAGGCAGAGAGGGGGTCGTCACCTGGTGACACCTCTGCCGTGGGCTCTGCTGGAACTCATGCGCAGCCTTGGAGGTTTTGTTCACTCAGCCCTGGGGACAAGCCAGCAGGGTGCAGACCACTGCCATGAGGCTCAGGTGTCCCCAGGGTCAGAGCTCTTGGTTCAATGAATGGAAAGCAGCCCTGGCATCCGAGTATCCACGCCTCCACTGGCCAGACAAGCGGCTCATCCACCCTGCTCCGGGGACATACGCTCCAGACAAGCAGCCCAGTGAGGAAGCAGACCCTCTGACTCTCAGGCTTCGGCTTGCAGTGACTGACCTAAAGGTGCTAGCGGCAGCCGCTCCCACGGGCCCAGGCTCCTTGCAGCCTCCCTGGCCAGTGGTGTCCCTGGGGTGGGGTGCCATGGGGTGTCCCGCCCACTGAGGGGTGGGGTACAGCCAGGGACGGAGCCAGAACGTAACTTCAGGTTCCAACATCTCAGAAGCCACATCTCAACCTCTCTTTCCTCGTGTCGTGTTATTCAAAAAGGAAGAAAACAACATTTTCTCAACCTGTTTTAAAGTAACACTTAGGTTTCCATCCTCTTTTCTGCTAAAGAAAAACATGCAAAATCTAGACCAAGTTCCATATTAAATATGCTCAGGAACCTGCTGCCTAGAGACAGGGTTGGCAGGGAACCCAACTGACATCTGACCCCCTAGGTTGGGGTCGTAAGAGGTTAGGGTCAAAGTCGGGAGTGGAGGTCAGGGGACAGGAAAGGGCCTGCAGAGCACAGACTAAATACAGGGTCACCCAGACCGTGGCTCCAAGTCTGCGTGTCAGTTACCACAGCGGTTCCTGGGCTGAGCCTGGCGGCTTTGAGGCCCAGAGGGCACCTCTGACACGTTTTTACTGGGACTGACTTAAGCCAGTTCTAGCAAGATGAGCGATCTGCGCAAAGGCACGAAAGCCACGGAATAGAAACCTGCCCACAGGACGGGTCCACGGCATCGGGAACGGCCCGGAGGGTGGTGCTCTCGCCTGCCTGACCATCGGTTTCCACCGCAGCGGCGAGGCCGCTGCGGGCAGGGGTGGCTGACGCTGAGGGGTGCCTGCACGCGTGTGCCTTTCTCCTCGAAAGCTTTGGTTCTTTTATCTGACTCGTTCTTTCCTACTAAGATGGACATTAATGCTCTAAAAACTCTTTGACGTGTGTGATGTTTTGAATTCTAAAAGAAAAAGGAACACTAATTTAATGTGTAGTAAATCAAGTCGAATTCAAACAGATCCATGTGTTTGTGTGTAGGAATCAGTGGGGCTTCCTGACAACAGAGACTCTTCCCCAAGTTCAGGATCCCAAGGGCATCACGCCCCAGCTGGCGGTGACCACGCACCCTGAGAACCCACAGTCTCCGTGGGTGTGCCGCAGTGTGCCCCTCCTTTGCACACGGCTGGCCCCCAGCTAACACGCAGGGACGCAGGGACGCAGGGACGCACCCTGCGCTGCCAACGTCTGGAAGCAGCAGTAGGTTCGGGAGGAGAGTCCCTCTCCTAAGTCATCCCTGGGACTTACACGCTGGCGCCAGTTTGTCCCCTACCTGTTCATGGCAGGTCTAACTCACTATGACCTCAGTGTTAATGTTTCACAGCCAAAGGGTTTCCAGGGACAAAACGCAGCCTTACGGGCAAGTGGAACGGTGTTTCATTTTTTCTGGATTCACGGGGCCCCGCATTTTGGAAAGGACTGTGGGGCTCCCATGGCCCAGGTCCACTGACCTGGCAACCTCATGGCTCTGCAGTGACAAGACAGGCCTCAGAGAAGTGACCTCCGGGAGGCGGTTTGTGGCTGTTAAGTGTGGGCAGGAAACACAGAAGGGATCCCTTACCTTCTGGAAAGCCGAGTCTTCATCGAGACTCTCGAAGGCCGGCGGCCGGTCGTCCCCAGACTCCACTATCACGAGGCTGGTTTTCCGGGGAGAAGCGCCCTGCCTGAGGCCCACGGGCTCCTCGGGCTCCTGCACGATGGGCGAGTCTGCCGGTCCCCCAGGGCTGGGGGACGGGGTCTGCAGAGGGGGCCTGTCCTCCTTGGGGGTCCCACTGGGAGAGCCAGGTGCAGATGCCGCCTTTTCAGTGTCTGACCCTTCTGTCCCTGGGGTTGTCACACTGAAACGGAAAGGCTAGTCACAGCAAGTGGATGCGCCCCACCCCTGTGGCAGCCCAGGCCTCGGAGGGGAACGTGCCAGGCTTCAAAGCCACAAAGTCAAAAAGGTTTTGTAACTTTGGCCGAGAAATGAAATTTGAATAAAAACCCAAGGTGAGGCACAGTGTCGAGTTACAGCTCCCTGGGGCGGTACAACTGGGTAAGGAGTCTCCCGAAGGCCAAAGCTTCCCTAATGCACGCGCCACCCTAATCTCCACAGGGTACCGACGCTATTACTTCATCTTGTCTTTGGTGACTCGAGGTGCCACTGAAGGATCGAGCGGGTCTACACGACAAAGACCTGTCAGTGACAAGGCTTTTGACGCAAGAATCAAAACTCGGCAAACCCTCTAGGAAGCAGCACGTGAACTGCACGTTGCCACAGGCACCGTGACTCTAAGTATGGTCTTGCTTCTGGAAAACTGTGCCACACGCCGGCCCTGCACCAACACTTCCTGCGCTGACACAGTCTGGGGTGACTCTGGCGTGATCTTCCTAAATGCACTTTCTAGTCAGAGAATTTTCTGCTCCTCCCAAACGCGGCCTGCCGCTCCCGGCCCTGCCCAGGACCCGCTGATGGCTGGTCTGCGGTGCCCGCCCTTCTCGCTCCTGTGTCCTCTCAGCTTTTCCTTGCGCTGCGCCCCGAAGTCTGCAGGGGGCGGGGCGGCTTGTGGGAGAAGAGACCATTCATGACCCGCGTCCCCATCAGTCTCCAGTCTCGGTGGCCCCAGCAAAGCTCCCTGAGTGACAAAAGACACTCCGGACGCTGCTCTCAGCTTCCAGGCCGGGAACCAGCCTGTCCTTCTCAGACATGTTTTCTCTTTCTAGACAGTTCGTGTCCTTTGAACGACTCTCTCTCCTTTGCAGCGGTGACACGGACCCGGGCTCTGTGTGCCTCCCTCCGTCTGAGGATCAGGCAGTGTTGGTGCCACTGCGAGCCCTCCACCTACACAGGAACGCAGTGCCTCCTGCGCCCCTGCTCACCCTGTGACCAACCTCCCCCCGGGCTTGTGCAGCTCACAGGGGAGAGAGGAGCAGCCACCGTACAGGGAGCCCACGGGGGTCACGAGATCCTGGTTGAAACCACGCCTTTCCTCGACCTTCAACCCTGGCCCTGAACAGGCGCATAGAAGGATCATAATTTGTAGATGTGGAGACAGACTCAGAGACTCGGGGAGGGGCCAGCCACAGACCCGGAAGCGGGCTCGGGCAGGTCCGTGCCCATCACGTGGCCACCACTGTGCCTCTCACACACCGTGCGTTCCTGCAGCCCTGGCATTTGTGGGTCCATCAGAAAAGCACCGCCAAGGATGGAGGTAGCACGCCCAGCCACCTCCCCGTTCCCGCAGAAACTCACAAGTACTCCTGCTTCTGAGCTGGCTCCGCGGGCGCCGTACCCGACAGGCCCTGGAACACCTGCTCCTGCTGAGTCGAGGGGACGAGGCTGGCAGCTGAGATGTCCCCGTCCGCTTTGGGGGTGCAATCCTGAAAGGTGGAGTAGCCGACGGAGAGATCTTCATCTGAGACAATGGGAGGGTGGCCGCAGGACCCGCTTTCCTTGGAGGACGCGTGTGGGGCGGACAGCTCCTCTGGGAGGGCAGAGAAGCCTGCGGAGGGCAGCGTGTGTCAGAACGTCCCTGACGTTCACCTACGGTGCTTAGGCGTTCGCTAAGCACCCACGTTGTGCCACTTTTGTGTCCCGGGATGGGTCCGTGCTCACAAAGCTGAACGAGACCCTGCTCGCCTTCAACGTGCGGGTCACGCGGGGACCTTGGGTGGGGGTTGGGGGCTGCGGCTGCGGCAAGTGCCTGTGCAGTGAGCAGGCCCTGTTGGGAGCGCGAGGGGACAGCAGAGGGGACACCTCAGGAGTGAGGGTCTCCCCTGGACAAGAGACCACAGTCAGAGGAGCCGGGGGCAGCAGCCTGCAAACTGAGGACCCCACGTGGTGGTGACTGAATGTGAACATTCGGCTGAGATCGTTCCCATTCTTTCTAAGACACAGGAAGCCTGATCGTCAGCTCCGAACATGTAAGGAGAAATGTTGGCGTCTTGAACAAGGAGAGAAGAGGTAGCCCCAAGGTGGGGGAGGAGACAGCGAGGGTGCACGTGGGTGGGAATGGGTTACAGAGCGCTCTGCCCAGAGGCCCCAGCGGGTGGGTGGGCACGGCTGCGACTCAGACGCAGGAGGCAGGGCGCCTGCAGCGCTTGGGGCAGGGGAGCCAGGAGCCGCCAGCTCGCCAGCACGAGAGCAGGCTCGTGGGCACAGATGTGGCGCCTGAGTGGGCAGGAGACGTGGGGCTGAGGGGAAGGGGTGGACAGACAGTCCAGGCCCGCAGTCGTGGTGGACGGAGTGTCGGGTCCCCTTAAAAGTCATGCTGAAACCCAGCCCATGGTGGCGGCGTAGCAGGCGGGCTGAGGGAGAGGTCTGGGTAGGGACGCCTGACCTGGCGAGAAGGGGCGGAGAGCTCGCTGGGCCTGCCCCCACAGGAGGACGGCAGCCACCTCGGACATCTGGTCTCTGGGCCTGAGACAAATTCTGGGTCTCCGCCATGCAGTTCGGGGCATTTGTGACAGCACCCAGGCCCCTCAGGACGGGCGGGGAGTCTCCGAGCACCCAAGAAAAATGGTGGTCACCACCGGAGGCCGTCCACACGGTAAGAAAAGGCAGACCTGGGCCCTGGCGCCCGAATCAACCGTCCACGCGCGCGCACACATGCATGTCCTGGCACGCACGCTCCGTCCGACCTTCGCTGTGGTCCGGCACGGTGGGCGGCTCCATCTCAGGGTAGCAGAGGCTGCTGTGCTCTAGGTGCGGCTCGGCGCTGGCCTCCATGAGGTGAACGATGTCCATCCGGTTGATCCTCGTGAGGCAGCTGATGAGGCTGGTATCTGGGGTGAGAGAGAAAGCAGGGTTTGCATGTGAGGGGCACTCTTGTCTCATTTTGCTGCCTTGCTAAAATGCCGGTATCCGTCCAGGAAACCAGTGGTGCCCAAATAAGGGCGTCTGTAATAATGAGCAAAAATTGGAAAAGGGATGAGCAGAGAAAGTCTGAACCAGCCTGGCACAAGACATCACCTGCCAGGTAAACACAGGGGACCCCGTCAAGCCTGAATTCCAGATAGAACAGAGACGTCTCTACCATGAGCAAAGCCCACGCACTGCCCGGATTCCCGTGTATGGGAAGCATTTATTGACGGTCTGAAGTCAAGTCTAACTGGTGCCCCCATTTTTACTGGCAAAGTCCTGTGGTTGCATAGGGGGCAAGGGGTGCAGGCCAGTGCAAGCTGAGTGAGTGACGAGGCCTCTGCGGACCAGTGGGGGTTGGGGTCAGACAGGGCGCCGTCCTCACCGGCCCCACCCAGGTTGTCAAGCAGCTCAGGAAGCAGAGTGGAAGGTGTGACACAGGACAATTGGAGCAGTTCTGTCGACATTTAGAAAATCTAGGACTTTGAGACCATGCCTGTTGCAGCCGGGGCTGCCACCCCCTCCCGCTGGTGACGCTGGCCCATGTCCCCGTGGGCCTGCCGCAGTGCTTGGCCTGGTGGCACCTGTCCTGGGGCCTGCCCAGTGGCACCACCTACCCGTGGCGAGCTTCCCGTCCCGCTCCAGCCAGTACTTCAGCAGTGCGTGGCTCTGGTCCTGCAAGGAGTTGGGGGTCTCGACTCGGATCTGCTGGGTCTGCTCCTCGGTGAAGTCCAGCTCGCGAGCCAGCTCTGGAAGAGACGTCCGAGCCTCTGAGCCACGGGTCTCAGACCTCAGTCCCACACCTGCCGTGGTCCTGGGAGGGTCGGCTCTCTGCACAGCGGAGGGCCTGGGTCCCCATCTGCTGCGCATTCGCAGCAGCTCTCCTGTACCCTAATTCTTCTACCACTGTGCACAGACTCTTCCTTAAAGCCGCGCGTAGAACTGGCCACCGTCCTAGTGGAAATACTGGACCTGAGGCTGCGGTGATAAAATAGTATGACTCGGTCCCGTTTAATTCCAAAAGGCAGAGAAGACCGTTCTGTACTGGCTTGATCTCCTCACTTTCATAATGGAAAACAAATCACTGAAGCAGGAGGGGACCGTGGCTCTGGGTGAATCACCACAAGGTGGCGTTTTAGCCCCCATGAGTCCTGCTCCAGGTCCTGGGGTGTAAAGCACTGGGTGCGGCCTCGTTGGGGTGGTCGAATAGATTCCCCACTTGGAGTTGCTGTGCTGCAAATAAAGGTATGGGAAGAACTGATCTGCAGAGGGACAGCTTCCCTTACAGGGCACACGGACGGGCTACGTGGATGCTCATGCACCGTGGGGGGTGGGGGGGGTGTGGAATGAGGTGTCCTCTCCGCAGGGCGATTTGCAAGTATCTCAAAATTAACAACACACACGCCCTCAACCAGCAACCCCACCTCAGGCTTGCGCCCTGTAGCCACACCCACAGAGACGCCGCAGCGCATGAGCGTTCCTGCCTGGGCTGGGACACACGGAGTGTCCATCAGCCACAACCACTGATACAATTACGGCAGAATTAGCCAGACATTTGAGAGCATGAGGCAGCTACCTCTGTGATGATGGAACAGTTATGAGAAATACCAAGTAAAACTTGTCTTATTTTTAAATAAAAGTCTGAGGAGCGGGCACTACACATTTTTTCTGAACACACGAGCAGGCCCTTCAAGGCCAGAGGGCCAGGTGCAGTGAGAGACTTACCTTTCAGGACCCAGCCACCGAGGGTGGTGGCAGCATCCTGTTCCTCACTAAGTGTGTGGACACCCCAGTCGGCACACAAGTGCACACGTGTGCACATTCGAGAAACAAAGTCATCCTGAACGTCCCCTATTTAACAAGTCGGCCGGGGACAGGGTGTTGTTCTTCCTTCTCCCGAGTCCTCGGCTAAATAAACCTGATCCGTTTGTCAAGAGAATGCCCACCTTCCTGCCGTCAGTCACTTCCCACATTACCGATTACCTTCGCTAAGGGTGTGTGGACTGCTGCTCGTCTCCGAATCTTTAACAAACTGAAAGGGGATGAATATTAATTTTACACCATTTGTTTCAATAAAGTAGTCACAAGGGACAGAAAGAGAAGTCAGACCAAGAAAAGAAAAGGAAAAAAAACAGAGCCGGAGACCGGCCACCTTGCTTTTACTATGTTCAGTCCAAGCAACATGAAAGGGTAAATCTGATTTGTAAGTAAATTGTATTTATTTTAGAATTCACTATTCCTCAATAAGCTAACATGTATTATAATTTCTACTCTTAAGCAGTCCCATTTCTGAGGGAATCAGCGCATCTCATTCTTATGTATTTCAACATTTATCCAAAGCAAATTTCAGCACCGTTCACAAAAATACCTGACATATAGGACCTAAAACAGGGGTGTCCAACCTGTGGCCCATGGGCCACATGCAGCCCAGGATGGCTGTGAATGAGGCCCAACACAAAATCGTAAAGTTACTTAAAACATGAGATTTTTTAGTGATTACGTGGCACAATGTACTTCATGTGTGGCCCAGAGACACTGGAAGGCTGGACACCCCTGAACATAAGGAGCTGTGGTTAAATCTCAAATTAAATGTCATGGCCATGGCACCTCACACTGGTTTAAAAACGAGCCATTCCCCCGCAGGCTGGTGACCCACGGCTCCTGAAGCCGTGGGGCCGGTTCTCGCTCAGTCCCTTGTTGCAAACACCCAAGACAGCACATGAGCTGCCCCCGTTGACGGGGCGAGTTCACGAGAACCTGGACTTCCTACTCTGGTGCGTATCATTCCCCTCACTATCCCACGTGGTCTCCCTCAAGGAAAAGGAAAAGAAGCCTGTCATTGTTCAAGACTCTTGGCCAATGTGACCGTGTCCTCGAGACCAGCAGGTTTTGTCGAAAAGTGGGTGCCGCTCAGGTTACCTGTCCAGCTGAAGCCCAGGTGGTCAGCGATGTAGGCCAGCCGCTCCTCCATCCGCCGCTGCTCCTCCTGCTGATCTGCAGAAGGTCAGAAACACAATGGCCGCGCTGTCTGCGCCAGGAGAGGCCCCAGGGCTGACCATCCACGGCCGGGCGGTCAGGCGTTCGGGTGCCCGGAGCACAGCTCTCACAAGAGTGGCTGCGTGTGATGTCGGGTTAAACTGTGTGTGCCTGACTCTTGGATGAAATGGGGAACAGACCGAACAGAAACCACGAAACCCCAGCGCTTCCACATCTCTGCAGTCAAGACGAGTCGCTGCGCGCACCACATAAGCGGCTGACTGGCAGGCTTCTGAGGACCCACCTGCCGGGTTATCTGAGAGAACGCTGCTCAACAGTGAAGAGCCGTCACCCCCTCCTCAGGTGCCAGAGGCTCACGGCCAGGCTGCCGAAGGGGCGTCATCAGTGAGGACCCCCTCGCTACCACAGGCAGCGGTGGTCCCCTCCCATCCACGGGTCACAGGACACTGAGACCCGGGGACGGTGGGCCAATCCTGGGGCTTTCAGAGTGGCTCTGGCCCTGGTGACCCAGAGGAGAGAGCTGAAGTGTGTTCACAGCGCAGGCTGCATCACGACACACATTTGTCGTCTGGGCCAAGTTTGTGTCTGCCCCCTCATAAGTGAGCTATTACGGTGCTCCCACAAACTGCGATTTCCCGTTTATTTTTAACCCCCGTTAATTGATGGGCAGCGTTTTAGATTACGGTATTGTGACATTTTTTCATAACGCAAAACTTAAAAGTAATAGTCTTCATTGGAGAGATATTGGAAGCTCAGAGTGGCTTCTCCAAGCCCCGTGGTTTCCATGCTGAAACGCACAGCCATGGCCCCTCCCCGGCGACATCAACCATGCAAAGTCCGAGTTTTGTTGTCTGCCGCACGGCCTCGGGGCGCCTTCCCTGTTCACCGACCGCATCAGCAAGAAGCCCATTTTACCTGGTCTGTGTGCGCTTAAAGTGTTTACCAACGGTATCCGAAATCCAACCTTTCTGAATCAAAAACAGATCCACAAAATTGGGATTTTGTGATCTGCGAAATCTTCTTAAGCACTGGCTTCCTAATGATTACAAAGTCGAGTAGGAATTATTGGCAAGGACACAGCAGTGAGAAAAAGCACTGACCCTCATAATATAAAGCGAACCCGACACCCTCCCGTGCGGAGCAGACGTGCGGACCTGGAGGCAGAGCAACAAAACTCCGCGCAGGCGCGGCCTCACGTGTGGTGCGGGGAGGCCAGGGCCGCGCCCGGTGGGACCGCGTTTCTGTAAGCATTCTCATCGCTCAATCTTGAGATTACTGTCACAGACGGGAGGGAACAGAGACAGCACAGGACACAGGGCAACACAAGCACAGGAGCCACTGCGCGAAGCGTGAAGAAAAGGAGACACAAACCACCAAACAAAACAGACAAAGGACACGCTATGCGGGCTCAGGACATGCGTGCACAGGGCGTCCCTGGCGGCAGTACCTTCAGCACGGTCATGGCCGTTCTCATCGGGGATGCGTTCAATCAGAGTCTCAACGGACTCGTCCCAAACGGGCCTCGTGTCAAAGACGTCCTCGGGGACCGGGGGCTGGGTCTCGGCAGGCGGCAGGTTTTCGATCACGGACACGTCCAGGGCGCTACTGCTCTCGTCATCGGAAACTGCCTCCCGCTCCCTCTCTGCCTGGGCCAGCCTGTCCACTAGCCTGGCCGCCTCGTCGCTAACGCCCTCGAAGAACTCGAGGGAGTCCCTGTACAGGTCCAAGAACTGTTCCTTGCTCTCCCAGGGGGGGCCCCTGCCCTGCGCCGGTAGGCAGGCGGCGAGTAGCCTGGGGCTCTCGGCCTCACCCTCCGACTGCAGCTCAGGCTCCTCTGCCCCCTCCCCGCCCCCCACTTCTGGCTCAGCATAGCTTCTGGCTCTCCCTGCACTGGCACCAGACTCAGATCTGCCCCTGTCGTCTGCTGCCCTGCCTGGCACATCCTGTCCCCGAGGGGCCACTGTCTTGGGCAGGGACGGGCCCTGGGCCAGGGGCTGTTGCCCAACCCCTTGAAGGGGCGCTTTCACGGGGATTTTAGACTTTGGCCTGGTCTCCGGCTCAGCCCTGTCCTCATCTGGGCTGGGCAGGCCCTCAGGTGGGGCCCTTTCCCCCTGGGCCGGGGCCGCAGCCCTGACGGGGATCCTGGACCTGCTTTCGGGACAAGGCGCACTCTCCGCGGCTGCGGTGGGGATCTCGATGACGGACCTCTGCTCCTCTGGGGAGGAGTCAGGAGAATCATCCTCCCGATCCGCATACACGGACCTAGTGATTGTGGAGAAGTCCAGCGCAGCCTGAACAGTGGCTTCCGGGCAGGCGGGGCCAGCCAGTGGCTTCACACTGGACACAGCAGGGGCACCGCCACCCTGCACAGGGGGCAGGCCCTTGGCACCCACAGAAGCAGCCACCTCCCCCGACAATGCGTCCTTGAAGGCTGGGGTCCCTGTCTGGGAGCAGAGGCCACCATTTGAGGCAGGGAGTCCCTCTCCTTCCTCACTCAGGACATCGGGGGGCAAGTCAGCCTCGTCTGTGCCAGTGGATCCTGAAAGGCCTGGGGCTGGGGTCAGCGGCCGGGGAGGCTCGGCCACAGCACCCCCGTCTCCCGCGTCGTCAGAGACAGCTTCTTGTCCGGGCTCTTGGCCAATCTGGAGAAAGTGGAAACTCTCGTCTGCGTAGGGCCTTTTGGTCATATCGATGGCCCCGCTTCGGGTCATCTCGAACAGTTTGCCCTCCTGGAAGAAAAACGGGTTCTGCTCGCTGGCTGGGGTCCCCTCCTCGGTGGGGGTCCGGGCGGGAGTGGTGTCCGGGGTGGCGCCCTGTGACTGCGCATCCGCCATGAGGCCGAACACCCTCTGCTCCTCCTCCTTCACTCGGGCCTCGAAGGCGGCGTCGTCCTCACGGATCTCGCTCCAGGAATCGAGACCCGCGTCAGAGGCGGCGAGGACAACCCGGCTTGTGTGCTCAGTGGCAGCGGTGGTGGCAGCAGTGGAGCGGGGCAGGCGGGGCTGCGAGGAGGTGGGGGAGCAGTCGGATAGCGTGTCCCCTGAGGTGCTTTCCAGGCCCTGGTCCCCACAATTGGAGTCTCTGCTTGAAACAGCTCCACTAGAGGCACCGGTCACTGGCGCACCGTCCACAGGGGATGTGACAGTCACAGAGCATGCGTCAGAATCATGAAAACTTGAGTGTCCCGCACGTATTTGGGTTTTGCTGTCTTCGCCAGAGAAGACGGACTGGGGAGGCACGTTTTCATACGGGCTTGTGACCTGAAGGTCGCAGGCTTCCTCAGCCTCAGAGGGGTCACAGCCTGGAGCACCCGCAGACAGTCTGTCTGTCTGAGCAGCCGGGGAGGAATCGAGCGTGGGAACGTCCTTCTGGAAGCTCCCGGAAGTGGGGTTGGTCTTTGTGCCCTGCGTCTTTGCTGGAGAAGACGCAGAGACAATGTCTTCAGGTGCTGGACAGTCAGGCAAAGAGGACAAAGGTGAAGAGCCCTCACCAGGGCCACCTGCTTGCGGCGACCCCTCTCTAGAAACCCCTAGCTCTCCTTCTCGTGAGTCCTCACCGGGGTCCTGGGGAGACGACAGATCCTCACAGACGGTGAGCTCTTCCCCGGTGGGGCCACGGGAACCTGAGGACACAGGCGGGGCCGAGCAGCTAGGACTCCCCGCCGCACACCCGTGGCCGACACAGATGTCTGGTGGGTCGGCATCTCTGCTCAGGTCTTCGTGCGGCAGATCCGGGCATCCAGCGGGATCAGCGTGACCGTCTTCAGGCAAATGAGATTCACGCTGTTTCTCTTCTGACTTGCTGGACTCTTCCTGAGTGTCTTCGCTCATCTTGAAAGTGTACTGTTTGGAAGCGATCGGCTGGAATTGTGCCTCCTCGGGACTGGAGTTCGAGTCCAAGCTGGACAGAAGTGGGGATGGGGGCTGCACCCGAATGACCGGCTCTGGGAGCAGCCCTGGGTCGGCTCCGGTCCCCAGCAGCATCAGCTCAGGCTCACTCTCTGAGGAGGACGACGCCTTTCTGCTGTCTGAGGTCACCAGGACAGGGACGTCACTTCCGTCCTGTGCATGTGGCCCACACGGTGGCTCACCTGCAGCTGCTGAGCTGTCGGCGTCTGGGTCGGAGGACAAAGACGCCTCTTCAGGCTTCGCTTCTTTCCGGAAGTCCCTCTTCTGCTTGGCTTCTTGTTCGAGTTCGTCGAAGGTTTTGACCTTGGTCACCATTTTGAACATCTCCTCTTCAGGGGTGAACCTCCTTTTCTCCCCGTTTTCTGAGTCTTCCTCTTCGGCACACTCATGAATCACAGCTGGTTTGGGGGTGCTGGCGTCAGAGGCCTTGGGCGTGACCTCGTAGCTGACTTCTTCGGAGCTGGGGGTGTCAGGGGAGAGGGGACTCTTCCCAGAGCTCTCCACCAGGGACGTCTGCTCCACACTGTCATCCTCGGCGCTGCCGTCAGGATCTCGCAGCAGCCGGGACCGCACGGAAGCCATGTCTGTGAACAGGTCGGTCTTGGCGCCGGCCACAGGGAGAGGGACGTGGCCCAGGAGTGTGCCGGCCTTCGCCTTGGGCTCCACGGGGCTGCTCTCCAAGGAGTCGTGGCAGGGGGACTCTCTCAGGGGGCTGGGCTCCAGGGAGTCTGGGGTTTTGTGTGAGGAGTTGTCCTCCAGCACAGGGCTGGCCTCCAGGGAGTCCCTGTGGCTTACCGCCAGCGACTCGTCAGCCCCGGGGCTGAGGACCTCGGGGTCGGAGCGAGGGAGTGGCAAGTCCAGCCCCTGGGGACTGCGGGGGCCTGCCTGGGGCTGGACAGTCCTCACAGGGGCCTCAGTTGGTAAGGGCTTGGGGCTCATGGGTCCCTGAGCTCCGGGCTCCGTCTGTTTCTTGTGGGCAAGGGGACCATCATCACAGAGCAAGTCCTCAGTCAGCCCAGCGGGTGCTTCCTGCGCTGAGGACACAGTGCAGCGGCCCGGGCCTTCGCCCTCTAGTTTGGGGCTGGTCTCTCTGGAAGGGCCCAGGGTGTCCTCCTTCACACGCCCGGCCTGGGGCTCCGCACCCTCGGCAGCGGCTGTGCCCAGCTCTTCAGCACCGTCGGGGGAGTCTTTGGTGGAGGGATGTCCTTGGCCAGAATGAACGTCTGTTTTGAAGGTGGCATCTTCGCTGGTTTCCCCAGTTTGCTCCTGGCTTTTCTTTGGTGAGTAGGAAAGGCTTTCTGGGCTTGTCTCGGGGGTCTCGGCCAACCCCTCATGCTTGTAGCTCTCTTCTGAGCTGACCTGCGGGGTCCCCTCCATCAGGCTGCCACAGGGAGACCCTGCCACCCCTTCCTGCCCCAGGTTTTCACAGCTGCCATCCAGGCGGAAGGTCAAGGCCGGGAGCGGCTGCCCACTGCCGGGCTCTGGCGGGAAGGCCGTGTGGAAGGGGCTGGTGAGCACCTGCTCTGGCACCAGCGGCACCTCTTCGGGCTCCTCCTGGCGGCGGAACTGCTGGTACCTGTCGTTGTCTTCCAGCTCCTGCTTAATGACCTCAGAAAAGTCGGTGGATGTTCTGCGGTCAGGGCTGATCTGGAGGTCCCTGTCTCCCTGCCCGTCCAGCTCCTCCCCGGGCACCGGGCCCACAGGGGGTGGCGTCCTGTTGGTGGGGAGGGTCTCCTTCCCTCTGGCTGTGTCTTCTCTCAGCCCCAAGGCACCACGGGCCCCTCTTCTGGGTTCTGCAGCCCCCACCCCCGGGGATCTCTGGCCTCGCCGGATGGTCTGACTCTCTGTTTTCTGTGTCTCCTTCTGGGCTGGTATCGGCCCCTTTTCTTTTTCTGCCCGAACTTTGCCTTTTTCCTGTGGCTGCTTCGGCTTGGTGGTTTTGTGTTCAAACAGCCCAGCCTTGTGCTTAGACGGGTCCTGGCCCGACTGAAAGGCTTTCATCAGCTCCCGGACGGACATGGTCTCCTCGATGCGCTCCGTTTTTGAGGTGGGGGACACTGGCATGGCCTTGTCTGTCTTCCCGGAAGGTGCCACCAAAAGGCGCTTCTCAGTCTTCCCGGAGGCTGACCCAGGAGGGTGCTTTTCCGTCCTTGCAGCTGGTGACACAGGCAGGCGCCTGTCTGTCCTCCCAGGTGACACAGGGGGATGTTTCTCCGTCTTTCCCGAAGGTGACACTGGTGGGCGTTTGTCTGTTTTACCTGAAGGTGACACAGGTGAGTGTCTCTCGGTTTTACCTGACGAGGACCCAGGCGAGTGTCTCTCGGTTTTTGCTGAGGGAGACACAGGCGAGTGTCTCTCGGTCTTACTCGGTGGTGATGCTGGAGGATGTCGCTCAGACTTGGCCGAGGAGGTGAGGGAAGAGTGTCTGTCCGCTTTGGAGGAGGGGGACGCGGGTACCCGCCGGTCTGGCCTTTGAGGAGGGGACACAGCCGGCTGTGGCCGGGGTCCCACCCTCCGGGGCACTTCCTCCTTGCCTTTGAGTCTGACAGGCAGCTTACTTCGACCCTTCTGCTCATCTTCCACTCGCTTCTGCAGGGCCTTCACCTTGTCCTTGATGGGCCCAATGGGGGTCTCCTCGATCACGGGGGACGTGGCCTTGCCCCTGGGCAGAGGCTCAGGGGCCAAGCCCGGGTCTCCTTCTAAGGACTCTTCGGAGCTGCCCTGGTTAAGCTCGCTTTTCCCTGCACTGGCTTGTAAACTCTCCCCCTTCTGCTTCTGCTTGTCCTTTAGTTTCCGCCGCACTGGCTTCTTTACCCCCAGGCCTGGCTGCTGCTGGGTCTGCGTTTTCTGTGTCATGTCCGGAGGAATGTCCTTCACTTCACTTCCAGAGCGTCTGTCCCCGGCCGCACGGGCTGTTGGCCGCGGGGCCCCTCCAGGAGCCGCCGGGTAGGAGTTCAGATCCTCCGTGAGGTAAGTGACCAGCCCCGTGGCGTCCCTCTGTCCCTGTGCTGGGGTCCCCTTCTCTAGCCTGATTTCTACACAGGGAGCCTCGGGGACCTCCCAGGGGGCCCTCTGCTTGGCCTCTGCTACCTCCTCGTCACTGAGGAGCACCCACTCCTCATCCGCTAGCTGTTCCTCGGGCTGGGACCCCAGCCTGCGGCCACTGCCCCCTGAGCAGGCCCCGCCCCTCAGGATCTCGTCCACCTTCTCCAAGTCTTCCTTCACTCTCCCCACAATCTCAAAGGGCTCCCCCGGCTCCTCCTCCGCGGCCCCGGCCAGCGCCTTCTCCCCGAGGGCACCCGCCCTGCTGGCCGCGCCTGTGGCCAGGAGCGCCGTCACCTTGATCAGGTCCTGCTTCATCTCGGAGACCTCCGAGAGCAAGTCCGGGCTGGCCAGGGCCGGGGCCTCCGTGACCAGGTGGCTTTTCAGGACAGACGTTTCTGTCGACTCTGTCTCATCGTCTTTGATGGGAATGGAGGACATTGAAAGTAAAACGGAAACCAAGAAAGATGTTGGCAAATGTAAACAGGACCCAAGGACACAGTGTCTCTTCCTGTCATGGTGGGAGGGACAACACATGGGCTGGGAGGGCAGAGCCACGGGGTCTCGGGACAGAAAGCAAAGCGAGGCTAACGGACAAATCGAAAAGGAGAACGAGCAGGAAATAACTGGCTTCACGTTCTCACGCGCAGCACGTCCACACACATGACCACGCAGTGACACACACACAACGCCACACGTCGACACAGAGACGGGCACAGTGACCGCTACGGAGGCATCTCAAGATTGCTCAGACGTCACAGGTCAACGTGGAAAGGAAAACAGACACGGGCAGCGGGAGGGGAGGGAACTGCAGGACGCTCATTTCCTCGGGGAGAAAGCCAGTAAGTAGCCAGCTCAGGACGACTCCTCATGCGTGTGTACACTTTTAAACATGTGGAAATCCGGGGCCAGCGCGTGCCGTTCTGCCCCGCACGGGACTATCCCGAGTGCCTGAATCCGCGGCAAACCGGCGTTTCATCTAAGGACACTCACACCGACAATGAGGCGCACGGCCTGGTGCTGAGGGGCACAGCCCTTTCCTTGGAGCCACCTCCTTTTCTTTTTGGGACACTTACTGGGCAGACCAAGGAGGGGAAAGAAGGAAAGGAAAACAACAGAAACGACAGTGGTGATGAAACGTGTAGGTGAGTCCAAGGTTAGGGTGTGACGCATGGCAACTGGGTCAGAGACAGTCACACGGACACACGCACAGGTGTGTAAGCCAAGTTATTTCCATGCAAAGCAAAGCGGGGCAGAACGGGGGGGGGGCTTGCTGGGACATGGGTGGGAGGGCGGTTGGGACGGACAACAGGTGCACGTTACTGTGGTGAAGCATCAATCCTGCCGCAAGCCCACGCATCCAACACAGAACGCGGGGTGTCCAGGGGGTCCGGGCACAGCGGTAGGGGGGCTGCGCCACCAGCGGAGGAAGATCTGACCAGGGACGGACCCTCCGACAGCGCCTTCCCTGGACGTTGTTTTACACCCAGACGGATGTTATTTAATAATTGTCTCTAAACTAAAAGACAACCAAACAGGAGTCTACATTTGAAAATTTAAAACACTCACAACACCCAGGAGGACCCAGGACGGTCCAGGCGTTATAGCCACAGGGTAGGTTTTTGTAAAGACTGAGCCTCACGCGTTGATGTTTAACCCCGAGCCTGTATCCAGGGAACAAAGAGAAGGTGTTCAAATCTACACGGTCCGCACAAGAAGTGGGAGCACAGAGTGGAATCCCCTCAAGAGAGAAAGCGAATGAAGGCAGAGGTAAGAGACCAGCTTTACAACAAACAAAAGTGCCTTCTCTTGACAGAGTCGGTGTTTGCTGAGGGGATACCTTCTGCGAATGTGCATTTGTAAAAATATATTAATTATATTAATGCAGACTCATTCGAACGTACACCGATGAAAACATCCAGGATTTCAAATGTCCTATCTCCGAATAACGCTTTCACGTAAGGGTGAGGAGACGCTCAGCTGAAAGTGTTTCTGTAACTTAGGAATAAATCATGCCGTGCGAAGACTTAAAATAGCCATCAGAGCACTGAGCAGGACAGACAACCATACAGCATGGCTCTCCACCCTGAAATACAATGAATGTAAATACACTTTAAAATGAAAAAACACCCCTGGCTGCTGTGGCTCAGTGGATTGAGTGCCAGTCTGCAAACCAAAGGGTCGCAGGTTCGATTCCCAGTCAGGGCACATGCCTGGGTTGCAGGCCAGGTTCCCAGTAGGGGGCACATGAGAGGCAACCACACATTGATGTTTCTCTCTTCTTCCCTCCCCCTCTCTCTAAAAACAAAGTAAATAAAATATTTTTTAAAAATGAAAAAACATTAACAATTAGATTTTTTCCTAAAGCATTTGGGGCATAAAAGCAAAAAAAAAAAAAAAATCCCTGAAAAATTCAGGTTCTTCCACACAAGAAGCCAAGTCACCAGAAACAGACCAACCCATGAACACGTTAGTGGACGAGGCAGGCCTCCAGGAAAGTCCAGGAACCGCCTTGCTCTGTGCCAGGTTACTCTGGGATTTGTACCATTATTTAAAATTGTGATTAATCATTTCATTGAGGAGGCTTCAGTATTTGAACTCATGGCTCTTAATTTTCCAGAACGTTTTCATGAAAGCCCATTCCGCCTCAGCCTTGCCAAAGCCACTTCACCACAGTAAGAGTCGGGGAGGGGAGGGTCACGCCGGGACAGCAGGGACAGTATCGCCTTTGTAGGTGCAGCCCACAAAGGTGACGGGTGGGTGTGAACAGTGATACTGTCATGTCAGCTCTCCAGAAACGAGAGGACAATGTTGTGCTCACAGATGGACAGAAACAGTCGGCGGGTTTCTCACAAGCGGAGCAGGGAACAGGGTGAAGGGGGTGTCCAGAAAGTGAATGCTCAGATGGACAGTCACTGCATTTCACTGCTAACGAGGCCGCGTTAGCCCATCTGCCATGGGATGGGCCAAGCTGCTTTTCTGAATCTATGTTAATGGTTAATATGAATATAGAAGTGTAATTATGATTGTGGTTAGTAAAGGCAACTAGCTTGCATCTTAATTCATGCTTGTCTTTACTGTAGCCAGCTTTCAAACCAGGTTAATTTTGTTGAAAATCTTACTTTTTTCTGATGTCATATCGACCTGAAAGAAAACACACATAAATTGAATGGTTACAGCAGCGTCGTGTCTCCTGGCCCCGATGTGCGCGGGGGGGCCCCCAGGTGTGACCCCGCGTGTGGGGACACCGAGCGTGGGGGCCAGGGGCCCCACTATACTTGTCCCTGCCGGCCTCTTTCATTCTCACCCAAAGTTTGAGAAAACACATCTCCGTCTAGACACTACAGGCTGGGAAGACGGGACCCGGGGTGTGTCTGATGTCAGAAATGCGCACTTGTTAGGGACAAGGCCCAGGAGAGAGGGAGACAAGCACGAAACGGTGTCACCCTCGTTGAGAACAAGCAGGATCCAGGACAACACACTCTACAGAGAGAATGTCATCGTCACTGATCACAAGCCACAGCACAGCTCCTGAAGAGACAGTGCAGACTCACTTATCGCCCTCAACAGCCCCTGAAACTGTTCAATAGACACCCTAAAGCTCACGGGAAAGGCTCGCTGGGATGCAGCTAGGTCGGCTTTGTCACTGCATTGCCCGTGGGGAAGGGGCAGAGACCAAGTTCCCATCGCTCTGGTGACTGAGTCACAGGTGCAGGAAGGAAACGGGGTGTGAGACAGAGTGACAGACATCGAAGGGAGGGTGACAGGTCTGGTCACAGGCGCACGTGTGCCTAGTGACACATGGCAGGACAGTGCAGCTGTAAGCACCCTTATGTCCTGCTCCACGGCTGGGGTGTCTGTGAAGAGTGGGCTCAGGGCCTCTCTGGACTGACGGGGCCTTCCATTGTGAGCAGGTGGGTACGAGGGTGTTTTCACACTTTTCCTTACGGTTCTGCATTTCACACCCATCAGAATAACATTAAAAATAAAACGACTACACTTGAAAGAAAACATTTATGTGCAGCTAATAACAACTGCACTTGACTACCCTAAAATGGGGACTGATGTGCTAATCGTGAGTGTAAGGATTTGCCACTGATTTCTTTCGTGTCCACAGTAACGTCTAGGCATTTTCCGACGTTTACAAGGAAACAAACATAGACCGGCTTGAACTAGAGAAGCAACTGTCACTGCAATGGGCACGTAGTCCAGGTGACCCGTCTAGACGCACGTCCTTCACCTGTGACGGAAGGAAGGCACTGCCCGCACGGTGCCGAGCGGCCCGGAGGGAGCCCGCTGGACCTGGGGCTGGTGCCCACCCTCCCACACAGCAGTACCGTCACGGACCGGCGGAGAGGCTACATGCTCCACGGTTGATGGTCTCCGTGGTTCTCAAACTTCCTGGTCTCAAGACCCTATTGACTCCTAAAAATTAGCGAGGAACCTGAAGAACTTTTGTTTATGTCTGATACACACAAATAAACATGTGTGGCAAAACAAAGATGAGCAAATGCGGGAGCCCAAGTTCACAGGCGCACCCGGTGCCGGCGGCCTCCGGGAGCCGCCTTTGTGGCTGGTGAGGATGTGTGAGTCAGAAAGCGGACAATGTCTCCAGGCCACTGTGACAGGGGCCAGGACCTGCCCGGTGTCTGCAGACCGACCTTTGAGAACCACGGGCCAATGGTTTGGCCGTCAGTAGTTGGCAGAGAAGAGCAGCTATTGCAGAGGCAGGGCAGTGAGACACAGGGCCACGCCTGTCCTCACACAGCGCCCAGAGCTGCCGCGGAGCCTCCAAGCCCACTGTCCCCACGGCTCTAGCAGCAACACAGCCGCCCCAAGCGACAAGGCCACACAATTACCTCTTCCTCCTGCTCTTGGTCTGACTCTGACTCCTGGCCGCCCAGACGCCACGTGGGATGGAAAAGAGCAGGAAGAGCAAAGAGTTTAGGAGGAAAGGTTAGGACCCCACCCACCAGCCTCAACAGGTGGCACCCTGTCCAGGGGCCCTCACTCTTCTCACAGTTCATAGGGGACGGACACACAAATTAACTAAATGCCGAAGTCTGGAGATCCGAGAGACAGAAGAACCCAAATCACAAACACACTGATTCCAGACGCTCGGCCACTGGCCTCGAAGCCGAACACTGAGTGGCTGGGAGGGCACATGTCTGCGAACGTGGGGACAATATTGGCTGGGAATGCCAAGGCCACGAACGAGCGTGCAGCGAGCATCATCTGGACACGCAGGCGCCGTGTAGGGTTCTGCTGCAATAAAGAGCCAGTGAACGCAAGGTGCAGCCAGAGTGTGCGGCGCCAGGCACTTTCCTTTGTGTGCTGGGCTACTGGACCACCTCGGCACCAGGGACTGCGTCTGGTCTGTCCTGGCAGCACACGGAAGGCTCACTGAGGTCAGAGCCAGGCTGTGTCCTTCACGGAGACATAGAGCTCATTCACTTTTGTCACATAAGGACTCAGAGCGTTGCACGCGATGCTATGAGCCACTCTCTATGTGACTCACGTCTGTGTGCAGGACAATCAGCCAGGAAACACAGCCTGGGGGGCGAAAGCAGTGAGGAAGTGCTCTGTCTCGTGGGGTCCAGATTTAGGGTTTCAAATACATCCCCCCCAGGTCCCCCTTGTCCCCCGCACCTGCCCCACCTCTCAGACACCTGGGCGTGCGGCCGCCGCCGCCTCCAGGGCGTTGCCGGGTGGGGTTGTCATTGGGAAAGGATACTGGTTAAAATATTTTTAAATAAGATTTTATCCCCAACACTGAATTCACTCAGTTGTCCTTGCTTTGATAGAGCAATCGAGACCGTCCCTGCGTCATCAAGAGGAATTACAGAGGAATTCTGCGGTGGGGAGGGAAAGCAGTGCCCGTAGTTGGACCTGGGTCAGGAATTAATGCGCTTTGTTCTTTTCAACAATGTTTCAAATCCGCTCCTCGGACCTGGGAGTATCTTGTATTCAAATCACGTTAAAACAGTGGAAAAACTGATTCACTCCTACAATATGGCAGGTGATAGGACGAGCCAGTCATCACTTCTGCAACAAGACAGTATCGTGAGGTTGGTCTGAGTGCCAGACTCTAACCCCTCCCCTCCCAGGCTGGTCGGGAATGAGGCGAAGGGGCCGCCTGTCTGGGTGTCTGAGTGTGACCCCCCGAGGGCACACAAAAGCTGTCAGGAAGAAACCATCAGTTATTGTTTTTTGAAAAATTAGTCCCCCAAAAATCTTAACTTCAATTTTCTGTCTCCCATATCCAACATGTATCTATAGAAATTTCTCCATCAAAACAAGTTTGATGTGAGATAAGGCAGAGCTACGTTTTCCTCACTTCAATGGAGAGTCACAGATTTGACAAGGAACCCAAAATGACCGTGCCACGTGTCTGCATCTTGTCCCTGCCGTCACACCTCCAAGGACCAGACGACAAGCCCCACGCCATCTGAGCGCCGACTCCACGATACCTTCGTGTAAACGGGCAGGGCGATGTTTAGGTTGCAGATCGCTTGGTGCACCAGGCCTCTGGTGGACTTCGGCTCCTTCATGAACGACAGCCGTCCACAAGGCTCCTGAGTCGTGTCTCGGACCTTGAACGAGAGAAGCACAGGTGTGTCGCTCACACAGGACGCGTGCTGCCACTTTTACGTAGATGACACTCCAAAGCGTCGGGGTGGATACAGTGCATTTGAGGATCTGAGTCAGGGCTCGCAGCTGCCCTTCCTCCTTGCTCTATCACCATTTAAAACAACCTTTAAAAACTCATTCAGCTTCTGAACAAAATTGTGAACTGCAGAGCAACATTTACCGTCTCCATTTCCACACTGGTGCGATCAATGCACAACCCAGCAGCGTCCCACACACTCACAGAGCTGCGTCATCGCCACCCCTGCTGGGTACACGTTCTCAGGCTCCCGCACAGGAGCTCTGCACCCACCACCCGGCCACTGCCCGTCCCCTCGGCCCCGGGCCCCAGGGACCTTGGTTCTACCTTGTCTCTGCATCTGCCTCCTCTCGGCGCCCCAGATGGAGAGACTGGGCAGGACCTGCCCTTCTGTGTCCGGCTAATGCCACTCAGCCTATGTCTCTGAGGGCCACCAATGCTGCAGCGCATGTCAGAACACCATTGCTTTTATGGGCTGAGTGACATTCCATTCAGTGGAGGGGAGTCTTATCCATGCATCCCTCTGCGAAGGGATGCCTGAGATTGTCCACGTTCTGGTGAATGGTGCCTTCACCAGCACAGGAGCCAGGGTCACCGGGTCCCACTTTCAGCTTCTGTGGGCACAGGTATGCCTCGAAGTGCAGTTACTGGATCCTGCGGCCATGGACCCTTAACTTTTTGAGGACTCGCCTTCCCATTTCCCACGGGGCTGCACCGTTTTACGTCCCACCAGCTTCCCCGCCACCTCAGCAACATTTGCTCGTTTCTGACTTTTCTCTTTTTGATGATAACCACCCCAATGGGCGCGGAGCGGGGCCGCACTGTGGCTTTTGCACGTGGCTTTCCGTAAGCGGTTGAGCACCTGTCCTTGTGCTTACTGGCCACTCATGTCCCTTTTTGTTTATGAGTGACATCAAAGACACCAAACATCAGTTGAATGAGATGGCTGTCTGCGTTAAGTGCTCTGCCACCCTCCACAGTTCCTGCTTGCACAGTGGTTGGCAAGAACCCAGCTTCAGTCAGGCACAACCAACGAGCCAGAGATGGCACAGTGAGGGGCTCAGGAGAGAACTTGGGAAAACTTATCAGTAGACCCAAAAAACTAAACAGGCCTGGGAAGTGTGAGGGTCAAGTGATCAAAGGATCACTGGCAGCAAACTGCTTGGGGGTCAGCCAGCTGCCCGAGGCAGGCCAGGAAAAGGCGGACGGAGCCCAGTCCCCGTCCGGGGAGGACTGTGCACTGGCCCCAGACAAGGGATGCACAGGTGAGCGGCAGGAAGCAAGTGGCCAGAGAATGACAATCCCCTCCTTTCCATTCCACGAACCCCGTTTACAGTGTCAACCCTCCTGAGACCTGGAGGGTCAAGTTCCAGAAAGAAACTTGAATTTACTGTGGCTAAACTCCTCATCTGGATTAACACACTCACAGGACACTGAAGTGTCTGAGAATGTTTGTTGAGTGACTTTGTGAAAGTACATCCGTCTGTAGCTGTGCTGGGGACAAGCTCTCACTGGATGACGTGGGCTCCTAGGCCTTTTGAGACCTTTTGTTACAAAAAACTGTCAGGTAGAACTCTTTGGTCTTCTCTTTTGTGAAATTCACACATTTTGAAAATTTAAGCACAAATATTTAAGAAAAGTAACACTTAAAAAAGAGAGAGACTTCCTGTAAAACTGGAAGAAGAAAAGTCCGTTTTTCTACTTAATGAATTGGCTGTTTGTCCTTAAACACAGCCTATAAATAAAACCTACAGGAGATGTGACTTTCAGAAATAAAAAGGGTTGGTTGTCCAGAACTTCGCAATTTTACAGACAGGGTTTAAACAAGCACTGGAAATGACTGAAAACGAGAATTCTCTCCTTCTAGAGGAAATCGAACCCTCACTTAGTCTTGAACCGAATACCTGAAAACGCCACGTCGGTGTTACCTTGACAAAGAGGGGAAGCCTGTTTTCTTTAAAGGCAAAGAAGCTGAATATGTGGTGCTGGCCGCTCTTGGTCAGCGGCACGAGGTTGCCGAAACAGTCCACGTAGATGGGCTTCCCTTCCAGCACCTGGGGAGACAGAGGGGCAGCAGAGACAGCGGCTGCACTCACTGCTCGTCATCCGGACGCCTGAAGAGCTGGCGGTGCCGCCTGGACCTGCACACACCGCCCTCTGCAAACTGCTGCTGTCCCGTCTCGCCGGCGACAGAGCGTGTCCCCACGCCCCCTTCCACCCCTCACAGGCCTGCAGGGCAGGGTGGCTTGTCACGTGGACGACCTCATTTCCCACATCGCATCACGTCGCCCCCCAAACTGGCCTGTCTTTAAACCCTGAGTTTAGACTTCTGACTAGGCGGTGTTCGCCACCCCAGCCCATCAGGCTGCCCGATCCCAGCCCCCACACCCACACGGACGGAAATGCCGGTGCTAAGCGGGGCAGAAAAGCCCTGTCGCTCCACATTCACGGTGAGGACGCGCTTCCCAACTGCTTTCTTTACGGCCGAAAATCGGTGAGAGCATCAAGGAAAGATAAAAACCATCTGAACTGTTATTGTTGCTACAGACTTGATCAATGAGTCGTAATTTTCCCCAAGATAATCTATAAGGGAAGCCTCCCATACACGAGATTGTCCCCACAGGACTGGTCCCAACCAGCTAAAAATAGCTGATTTTGGACCTTGACCTTCTAGGCGATCAAGATGCGGACTTGTCTTTCTTTTTTCATTTCTTCAGTTTATGGCTTTCTTTATTAAGTGCTGCTTTGCATACAGCCCATCAATAAGCGCACACCTGCCCGCACACCTCGCTTGGAACACGCACCTCCACGTCCCGGCTCCTGGCCACCTCGGCAAAGTTCTCCTGCTGCTCCAGCGTCTTGTCCACCTTGTCGTCGGTCATGCAGAAGCACCGCAGCCTGGCCTCAATGGGGTCATGGGACTTGGCAAACACCACAAACTTGGCCATGTAGGGCACACAGATGATCTCTCGGTACACTTGGGAGGCGAAGGCGACAGATTCCTGGGTTTGTCGACAGTCTATCAGCCAGAACCTAGAAAACGGTTCCAGGTGAGTCACCTGAAGCTAACGTGCAGCAGCTAAGAAACACCCCTAGGCCAGTGGGATCGAAGTCACCATTAGATGCTTCTTGGGAAAGTATGAGACATTGTGAGACAGGAAAGGACAGAGTGAGAGGTGCAGGACGCTAAGGACCATGCGGTGTTTGTCGCCAACTACGAAACCTGTGTGTGTGTGTGTGTGTGTGTGTGTGTGTGTGAACTTCTTGGCTGGAAATGCGTCCACGTGTCCAGTCTCCTGAAGTCCGTGCCCCGTGTCCCAGCACTGTCAGGGGCGTGAGCCTGGGTCCTCTTGCCAGGACCTCGCTGGGGCAGCCCCAAGCCCCTCCACCCCTCTTCTCTTCCTCTCACTTCCTAACACGCTTCTCAGTAAAATCAACCCAGGTTTTCCTCGCCTCGTCACTCTTCCGAAACCTCTCCGGTCACCCAGGAGGGACCCACCCCGCCACCTGTGAAACTGTTCTGCTGCAGACCTTGTTGGGGCCACACAGCGCGGCGCCTGGGGGACATAACCGGCTTGGGGGCTCCATGAGGTTGGCAGCTGCACTAAGCCTGTGGCATGGCCTGGCTACTTCCCTGCCGAGCCCTGTGCTCATGTCATGCCTGGCTCTGACCAGAAGGAATGCCGCCCCCACCCCCGCCACCCCAAGAAGCCAGGGCCATCTTCCCCATTTGCTGTTTACACACTCGCCAAGGCCCCCGCACTGTGCCTCTGAGCCTCATTCCGTGATGGGGCCTCCTCCCCACGGCCTGCCTCCGGCCCTGAGATTCCCTTTCCCCTCAGCCTGCTTCTTCCAGTTCCTCGTCCGTCTCTCTTCTTGCCCTTTTTACCTCTTTTGGTGAAACACACGTAACATAAAACTTACCATGTCAACCACACTGAAGTGTGCATTCACCACACGGGGCCGCCATCACCGTTGACCCACACAGAACACGGAGCCCATCAAACACCCACTTCTGACTGTCCCTCTCCCCTGACCCTGGCACCTGTCAGATACTCTGTCTCCGTGAACGTGCATGTTCTTGGAACCATGCGCGCGGAGCCTGTCTGGCTACTTCACTGAGCACAGTGGTCTCTTCGTGCTGCTGACTCATCTGCGCTTTGCCCACCGTTTCCTCAGCTGTCTGGGAGTTCACGGCGGGCACAGGAGCACAGTAACCGGGGGCGTGTGTTTTCCTGAGCAGGCCCCACTGCGGTACCGTGTCTGACCTGAGACCCAGGGGCCCGCTGCTGTCCCCAGGGTCCTCTCTCCCACCTGTACGTGCCCCTCAGGCTCTGGCACGTGTCAGGAGCACCCTCCCGTCGTGCTCCCCTCTGGCCACCAGATGTGCGCAGTGCCTCTGCGTCCACGCCCTCAGCTCCTGTCCTCTCTGTGTGCGAGGGAAGGCGTAGGGTTTGCCTGCACAGAGCCACCACCCTAGCTGCCGCCACTGTGTCCCTGAGCTGTCCCTGTGTGCCCTTCCCCTCTGCCCCCCAAACAGGAGTTTGAGCCTGAACTCACTCGGTGACAGATCCCCCAGCTATAAAATGGACATACGGCCAAGAAGTGGTTGTGACGAACTAAACGTGTGGGCAGAGCCCAGCACCCCTCACAGATCGTGGGGCAGAACGAATAATAAACGAGCTAGTGAGTGCCGCGGACAAGACCAGGCCACGTCCACGAAGGTGGGAGTCACAGAAACGTGTCGGGTGCGTGGGAGTCACCCAGATGGCGAGCCCGCTCGCACAGACGCGCGGCTGCGACCTTACCACATCCTGCTGGAAAGCAGCTGCGGCTCTTTGTTGACAGCAGGAACGTGTCATTCCCGAGACCCATGGGACCGACCTGACAACTGTTTGTTTTCCTCAGACTTTAATTTGACTGGGTGACCTTGGTTACCGCGTTGTCACTTGTCCGTTCGTGGGGGTGTCTGGGTTAAAATGGGAATGGTAGCGCAGGCCACATTGGAAACCAAACTGAAGAAACTCACTTTTGAAGAACGTAAGAAGCAGAATGAAACACAACGCAGCCACGGCGGGCGGTGTGGCCGAGGCCGGTCTGTGCACGCACCTGGCAGACACGTTGGTGGTGAAGGAGACGCACTCGTTGACGAATGTCAGAGGCGTAGTTCCTGTGATGTCTTCCCACTGGGCAGGGGTGGTTCCACCTGAAAAAACAAGGCCGTGGAAGCACCAGGCACGGCTCTGGACTCCGGGTCACAAACCAAGTCGTCGTGGTCCCGGCTGAGGTCGGCGGTGTAGGCCCTGCCCCAGCGGTGACACACTGGGAACAGAGTGACTAAGAGGCAGTGGAGACAGGACGGCTGAGCCCCCTCGAGCTGAGGTGAGGGCAGCTGTCTGAATGCCTGCTCTGAACTACCACGTGTCTGACCCTCCGCCTGACACGTGGAGGTCTGTACCGGAACTGCTGGCCCTGAAGATACATTTGTGCACAGCCAGTGATGTCAAAGACCCTGTGACTGACCAAGGAGCTGACGCCCTTGTTAAAATAATGGGAAACCGAGGTACCCTGTTGTTCCTAAACTTGGCATTTCACATAATTACGTTTCATAAAATAAAACTTTCTCTCAATGTACAATGGAAGGTTGGCAAAAAAATCTTGGGAAACATTAAGAACTCAATGAACTCTGTAGGCAGATGGACAGATGGACGCAAGCCCACGGGAGGCCTGACCCGGCGTACAGAGTCTCGGCCACGTGGTCCACTCGCCAGACTGCCGGCAGGGTCAGGGCAGGGTCAGGGCAGGGTCAGGCATGGCCCGTGTTAAGTCTTTCCTGCTGCACGTCCACGCACTGCCTCACGGGACTAAAAGGGTGCACAGGGCCCAAACCAACGGGAGGACACCCCCGACCCGGAGGCTCGGTAACGACCAGGACTGAGGCAGGGCTTACCTGTGCTCCTGTGAGTCCATGTGTTTTAAATTTTGCCTTTGATTAAACTGATGGGGTAGAATTTTGCATTTTATTACATGTCTGGGGTAGTCTCGATGGCTTGCTATTGTAAGTATAGAAACACACGGATAAGAAGGAGACCCGAGAAGGAACAAAGTGGGGGAACAAGGCTCCTGACGTGAAGTGAGGCGTCTCTGACAACACCCGGACGACAGGAGTGGCTATTACTCCCGCCGACAGCGGCACGGACGCTGACCGGACACCAGCAGCTCGGGGCTAGCGAGAGCGGGGGATCGTCAGCCAAGTGGTGGGGGGGGGGGGGGCGAGCTCCCACTGTTGGTCACTGGGCTCGGACTAGCAGTGCTCCAGGAGTGACTGGAGCTTGGTAGTTGTCTGGACGCTAAAACAACTTCCCACGGAAAAGACCCAGTTCAGTTAACCCCGGACAAACTTCACTCTGTTTTTCAAAGTCAGTGCAACGGACCAAGGATGGAGACACGACCGACCCCCCAGACAGCGGTCGGACCTGAACCACTGGACGCAGTCACTCAGGACGATGCTCACTTTTGAACCGGCACAAACAAGGTAAGACTCCCCAGGAGTCTGAGGTATGACCTCAGGCAAGTCCCAACTGTCCAAGTGTCCTCTTCCAGATGCAGGGGTGTCCAACCTGGTCCCACAGGCCACACGCGGCCCAGGATGGCTATGAATGCGGCCCAACGCAAAATCGTAAATTCACTTAAAACATTATGAGGTTTTTTTGTGATTACGTGTTGCACTGTATTTAACGTGCGGCCCAAGAACAGTGCTGCTTCTTCCAGGGTGGCCCAGAGACGCCACAGGGCCAGACACCCCATCCCAGAGCTTCCCACTCACACGGGGGCCTCACCTGTTATGCTGCACAGGAGCCTCAAGGTCGGCGCTTCTCCCCCGAAGCCATTCAGCACGATGTCGCTGGCAGCTTTGGGGACGGGGATGGTCATGGTGATCGGCTTGTGGAATTTCCTCCGTCGAGGCTCCAAAGTGACTATGGGGCTGAAGGTGGCCTTGTTCCCGAGGATCTTCTTGACCAGCTCGCCATGCATCGGCTGAGCCTTCGCAAAGAAAACATGCAGCAAACAACAGATTGTCTCAATACTCTGCTTTTTGTCTCCTCCCTCAGTGTAGCGGCTGCCAGCGTGGAACTGGGGTGGCGGTTACTCGCCCTCCTGCAGGAGACCTACTGCGTTCCAGGGCAGCCCCTCTCCAGCGCGCTCTGACCGAGCCGGATGCCTGCGTCCCCAGAAGGGACCCCTCCCCCACAGCACCCCTGCCGGCTCGTCCCATACCTGTAGGCCCACGCGGATCCGCTTGGTCAGCGCACCCTCAGGGAACACTGCCTGCACCTGCGGCACCACAGTGCTGCTTAGCACGCCGCCCTCAGGCCCGATCAGGTGGCTGTCCTGTTTGACGCGGGACACCACGGCGAAGTATTGCGGGAAGTCACGTGTGACGATGCGGCAGATGCGCTTGCGGTCCAGGTCCTCGGCGCTGTCCAGCACTGCGGGAGACAGCGTGCGCGGTCACGGTCAGCACCAGGCGGCCTGGCTCACTAGCGCACTGGGTCCCCCCGCCTCTCACCGCCCGCCCCCAACTCAGTCCTCAGAGGTGGTGCGGGACAGGGTCTGTCCTGCAGGACTGTCTGCAGGGTCTCTCCAGCGGTGACTGTCGCTGAGGGAGCCACTGTGCGTGTAGAAATGGGCCTTTGTGGCACAATAACCATGAGCCTAGGGTTTCAGTTCCCTGCAACCATGAGCTCACCCTACGTGACACCCACCATTGGCTTGCAGGGCCACAGGCTTTTTCCGGCCTGCACCAGGGCAGACAGGTAGGGCAACACAGAAAGGCAGACGGGCTTGAAAAGCGGAAAGTCTGGACTGAGCGGCCCCCTAGGATTTGGATTTTATTTTCCTGAAGGTCACAACAGAAGACAGACTAGGTAAACGTATTGTGCACCTGGCTCATCACCAGGGAGCATACCGGATACCTACTGTGCCGAAATAACACAAGGACACATGTGCACGCACACGCATGCACACGCACACATGGCCCGAGGCTCCTAGTGCTTCACTGCCACGCCCCCTCAGAGCCTGGCCACGCCCCTCGGGCCCGGCCACGCCCCCTCGGCACCTTCGTCCATGCCGTTGAGGATCTCGTTGAGCTCCTCCTCCGCGTACTCGCAGCAGTGCTCCTTCCAGCTGTCCCCGTTCTCACTGCGCAGAACCACCAGCTCTCTCTCCTTCCCGCGGAGGGCAGCAAAGTGGGGGATCTCCACGATGACAGGCCTGGCAGCAAGCAAGACACCCGGTGTGGACGGGAGCCGGCCACAGTGGGCACGCACGCGACTGTCTGTGGCAAAGTGACCTGGATTCCTCTCTCTCTGGGGACAGGGCATCGGCCAGCCATGGCCACAGAGCAGCATCCCACTTCGGGGCACGGGTCCCCAGGGACGCGCTGCTGCCTAGAGCCCCCTGACGCTCCCGTGTGAGTGTAGGAAGCATTCTGGAACTTCTCCTTCGACACGCACAAAGAAACGGACATGCGTATCTACGATGTGGACCAGTCTCCTTAGGCGCTCCCTGCGAGGCGCAAATGACGCCACAGTTGGGCAGGGAACGGCTCCGGCGCCACGGGAACCGCGGAGGCATGCACTCGGGGTCGGCGTTCCAGCGCACCACCGGCAGCGCGCACAGCGCGGCCAGCGAGCCCCGCAGACAGCCGTGCGCAGCGGTGTCAGCGAGGCTCGGGCCTGCAGCATGCGCAGCCGGCGGCTCTGGGGGCGCACTCCCTCTAGGTTCACAGAGGCCTTCGGCCTTCCAGTCCAGGTTGCTTTGATACAGACTCCAAATTTACCGTAACGACATCATAATTAGCACATAGTACCACTAGGCAGGGCTCATGCTTTAACGAAAATGAAGGTCACAGCACTTTAAGGGAAAAGGCATAAGAACATCACTCAAAAACAAAAGTCACATACCACAGGGGTTGGAAATGGTCCACTAAAGAGAGGTCATATACAGAATTTAAATCATAGAGAGGGACATGTCATGGCACGATGACAAAAGAGAAATCATATTGCAAGAGGAGGAGAAGGGGCCCACAGCCATCAATTTGCTTTAAGTCGCTCCTACCCAAGGAATTTGGTTCCAGGAGGCCCCAGCTGAAGGATGCGGCTGACCAAGCTTTCTCCCTCATTAAGTGGGGGGGGAGCCGCTGGCAGGTGGAGTTTACTGAGTACATCCAAAGCAGCAGTGAAAGAGAGAACATCAGTCAGCTTCAGGTGTGGCTTCCACCGACCCCAGCGTCACCACGGATGGACAGGGGGAGGCTGGCTTTGGTTCTGCCCCTCCATTGGTCACAGGGAGCCAGGCGCGGACACCCCCGAGTGCTCAATGGAGGCGTGAGGACGCCACAGCGCATGGGGGCGGGTCTGTCCCTGGTGAGGTTCCCCCAGGGCCAGGGCATGAGCCGAAAAGGAAAAAATGCGCTGCTCCACAGGAAAGACAAAGCTGCTGGGAATATAATGCAAACTCGGGACTCTGCAGAGAGGCCCGATGTTTCCATGGATATTCCCGCACAGATGTGACGATGACAGAAGCCCCCACGACCAGAGTGTGAGGGAGGGAGGGGGCCTGGGGCAGCAAGGGGCAGGGGCTGTGGACCGGCTCCACCCAGACGCCCACAGGCTCCCGCCGGAGCTCTGGTCTGCCTGACGGACCCAGGAGGGGGTTTCTAGAACCGCAAACACAGACACGTAATTTGGAGCAACTCACGAACAGTTGGCTCCGAATTACCCGGTTTGAGAACGATTCCTGGTTCCAGAGCAAGAGCTCTCCCCCGATGTGACACTAGCAAAGCACGGGCTTGTGATGCACAGGACTTTGTCCCCATATTTGAGCACAAAGACTTGCTGTGACAGGACTTAAATACAACTGATTCGTTTCAAAGTATTTTGAAACTCGCCCCCTCCAAAACTTCATCTTTTTGTCAGTTCTCAGCGGAAGCTGTGTATCTCTCAGGGTGCTGAAATAGCACTTAATAAAACAGCAGCCATTCAAAAAAACAGAAGAAGAAAGGCTAATTTCTGCTCAAAATTGCCAAAAAGAAGGTGGTAGATGTGAGTCTAGGTTTCCTTGTCTTGATGACGTCTGTGACCAGACAGGCTGCTGGTGTGACTGTGAGACTCAAGGTAGCGATTGTGGTAACAGAAGAGACAGAGGACACAGACTGAAGTTTTGGCTCTTCTATAAAGGAACACTTCCTTCCCGAGTGAGGGTGATTCTCTCTCAGAACTACACGGGGCCTTAAATTCATGTCTGGAATAGAGTCGTGTTTTTTCTTATGACTTTACCAGGTAAGCCTCAGCGGGAAGAAGGAACGCCATCCATGGCCTCACACAGTCGCCCACACTGGGGGTCTGGCAGCTGCTGCCACATCCAGCGAGAAGGCGTCATAAGTGGCCTCCCGGTTGAGCCCTTGGAAGCCTGAGCGGGTGTGGAAGCACAGCTGGGCCTCCAGATGCCACCTCCAGTTTTCAAAACATTTCACGGGGCCAACGTCCGTTTAGAACGCTCGACGTACCTTTCCACCTTCCAGCCTCGTGGCCTCACGTGGGTTGCACACTCACGGGGGACTAAGCGGGAGGCTTATCAGAGACTCTTACCCCAGGAACTGAGCACCGGAGGGTCCGACTTCAACAAGGCGGCTTGCCAGGCCTTCTCCTTCCACCATCGGGGGCATGGTCGCCAGTCGGTGGCGTTTCACCAGGCGGCAGGTGACCCGCGTGGGGGCCGTGCACTTGCGCGGTGGGATGATGATGCGCAGCCCGTGGTGCCTGCAGCCCCGCATGGCGCCCCCGCGGGCGTCCACCATGAAGCTGACCAGGAAGCTGAAAGGGAGAGCAGACAGTGGACACGTTTGCAAGATCGCGGGCAGAGGCACAAGCGCGGTGGAGGTCGTCGTGGCCCATAATGCTGTGTCCTCAAATCATCCCCTTGTTCTTGGATATGCACGGCGGGAAAAATGTGTCTTTAAAAGTTACTTTACTTTACAATGCCTTGGTTTTGGTTGTGTTATTGTTTTAATTTTCGTGCTATTTTTATCTGAAACTTAAGATTTTGGGCTAACTTTTGTTGACAATGGTCATAACAAACTGTCCATTAACAACATATATAGTTGACATGGGAAGTGGAGTGGAATTCTATAAAGACATCAAGGAGTCTCCCTTCTATGTGTGCCCCGGAAAACCCACACACAGAGTCAAGTGAGGACGGAGCAGCTGCCCTAAGTGAATTCCACCTGACTTTTCAAAGTCACATCTTGTCCAGCTCATTTTATGTGATTCTATGACTTAAGAAAGGATGCACAGGCCTCTCCCCAGGTCACACCCTGAATGTCCCTCCAGCTCACAGGAGCCCAGGTGGGGGCAGGAGAGAGGTGGCAGCCCCGCTGCGCCGTGTGTGACGGGGGAACCCTGGCTCCTGCTGAGGGCGGGTGTCGGTGCAATGTGACTGTCCCCAAAGTACAGTGAAGTGAATGTGGAAAGTCACAGCCAATAATTTAGAGTTACAAGGGCTCTCTGTCATTTTGGCTCCTGTCTGGCCCAGCTCACGGTTCACAGGCAGCCGTCGGTCCCAGGAGGCTCAGTCCGTCTGTGCGTCAGGAGGAAGGGTCGGTCTGATCACTGAGGGTCAGTGGGGCTCCCGTCATTTGTCCGTCACCACACTCACGGACGTCTTGGAGGCACCCGCTTTGTCCTGGGGCAGACCTGCCTGCACACGTACACAGAGACACAGGCAGGCAGTGTGTGCCCTGGACACAGGCCACGTCTTCGGCAGTGTCGCTGCATTTGCAAGGTCTGGACTCCAAAACAGCAGGAGGGAAGCAGCACCCAGGTGCACCCGGGCTCAGCCAGCAGCCGGGGCCGGAGCCCCACACGGCCCCAAGTCCATGGTGACACCCAACACACGCGAAGGCCCCCAGCCCAGGCCCTTGTGGGACCGAAGCGCAGTGTGTTCGTGTCACTTTCACACAAGTGACGAGGGAGAGCTCAGCCCCCCTCCCAGCAGAGCACAGGACTCGCCAGGCATGCGGTTAAACGGGGAGCCCGCTGCTGGTCCCCAAAGGGACAGGCAGGGCCCAGAGCCCGTGCAGCCATCATGCGGGGGGCACCCTGAGGCCCAGCACGCCCCGGCCCGCTGCATGCTTAGTGCGGCCACCAGGGAGGGGGTGGATAACCTTCCGTTCAGGCCCAAATGTGGGTGTTTCTGGTCGTTACCAAATCGTCGTGTGAGAATGTTAGCTGCTTCTCTTCCCACCACGTCACTGGTTTTTTAAAATACACTGTTGCTCCAAAGAATGGAAGAACAAGCTAACGCTTGTGGTGAATATAAAGGTTTTCTTTCTGTCTTGCGATTTTTACTTGACTGTCTTTATGTTATTTTTGTGACAACGAGAGAAAAGCTGCTTCAGTTTCTGCCAGTGCTGTTGTTGCCAACTCACTGCCATAGTCGGGCCCATCAGCCTGCACTACAGGCTGCACCTGCCGAAGGCACGCGGGCATCTCCGCTCGTGCACCCGCCACGCTTGCACCCGTGCGCTGGCACGGCTCCCACCGCCACTGTCTCCGCCTCGGGGTGTGCGGAGCGCCCCTTCTGGGGACCTTCTGACCAGGGGCTGCAGGGCTACGTTGCTGGCTGGAACAATGCCTGGTACGTGTTTAGCCACTTTCCCATCGACTGCTCCATGTGAAACCCTCCGTTGTTCCCATTCACCCCACAGCTTCCTGTTCCTGAGACACGTGTTGCCCTCCCACTAGGGGCCGCCCTGCCGGGAGCGGGCCACAGGCTCAGGGCCTGAGCCCCCAAGGAGGGCTTTGCTGACCCAAAATCACATTCGTCCCTGGTGCCTGGGAAGGAGCCCTGGTGACAGCACAAGGTGGGTGACATGGGCGGGGGGTAGGGTGACTGCTGAGTGAGTGAGTGAGTGGGTGGAAGAGTGAAAAGACCACATTGGGAGACACTGTCCCTGCCTGCGTCTAACACAGGGAGAGGACGGCTCACATAGAAGGGTTTGCTTGTCTGGTCTCTGGGCAGCCGATCCACGCAGAACTCATGCAGACGACCCGTACAGGGTCTTCTGGCCCCTCGAGGCGCAGACTCAGACTCCCGCAACGTGGCTGCAGGCCTGCCAGCCAATCAAACAGCTGATCGGGTGGAGCTGTGAACTGAAACCAGTCTCTTCGCCAAGTAACGGGGTGTGAGAGAACCAGTGACTGGAGTTCTATCTGGGTGCTGACGGAAAGTCTTTAAAAGAAAGTCAACATGCTGGTCACTTAGTCCCAATAGTCTGGGTAAGCGTTTGAGCATTTTCATTAAAAGTGTCAGGTTATCAAAAGGTGTCAGGACTTGGGTCGGGAGTAGAACGAGGGCACAGTGGTTCTGTGTGAATTTCAAAATCCAAACAGCAGGTGGGAGAGCCCGCGTTTTCTGTGCCACAGGGAAGGTGTTGAGTCGCGGGGTGAGCCGATTAGACAGGCACGGTTCTGGGACGAGACACCGTCGGTAAGCCGTCGGAGCGAGAGGCGTGGAAGTAAAAACGCGAAGCGAGGCGTGTGCGGGGGGGCCGACGCCTGACTGGCGCCCAGCCCGTGGTCAGTGTGGCCGTCGGTCGGGCAGGGAGGTGCCACCTGCACCGAGGGCCTGGAGGCAGAGACGTGTGGCACAGAGAATGCTGTTCCTCTTGCCTTCCTTTCCCTACGCCCGCCTGGCTTTGGAGAGTTGCCATGTGTTCAAAATTACAGGACAATGCAACACTGAAGAACCAAATGGAGAAACTAACGTCTTTTTTTGAGTACCTACAGTGAAACCAGAATGTTGCTGAAGCAGTTTAATGGGATGATGGAGCTCCCAGTCACTGTTAAATGTCACCACTTAAATAAAACGTGAACTACTGCTCCACGGGGCGATGCTGCTGCACCGCCGTGGCCTCCCCGGGCCCCTCTCCAATCCGCCGCTGACCTGTCCCTGCCTCGAAGCACTGCTGTGGCCGCAGAGCGGTCACTTCGTGTCTTTAGGTCTCCGTCTTCTCCCTCCTGCAATGAGACTGCCCGTAAACACACTCCAGGGTGGCTCCCAGCGTTAACTTCCCTGCGCCGTTGGCTGCTGCCGGGCTCGGGGAAGCTGCCGGCACGTCCAGCTCCCGGTGCTTTGGGGGAGTCCCTACTGGGAAGGCACACTGCAGTCCGGCCAAGAAACAGGCTCCTTTCTGCTCTGCGGCTGAGCGGCCGACGGCAGCTCTGCAGGAAGAGCCTGTGCGCTGTGCCACACGCTGACTCAGGGCTCACACACAAGAGCGCCACATGCCGCACTTGGCTAAATCCGCACAACTCACTTTGGATAAAATTCAGCAATCATGCAAATTAGAAATTCTTATCGAGATTTTCTAAATTGTGAGATTCAGTGTTATCACAATTTAAAAAGAATAAAAGCAAAAGCGACCCACATTATTATGCAGTTGACTCTCTCTGCTGAGGGTCACCCCACCCACCCCCCCAGTCACGGGTTCAATTCAGTTCATCCAGGAGCCCGGGTGGGGTGGGGAGGATTCAGCAGCATTCAGTTAGTTTTGGGTGAAAACAGGGAGAAAAGGGGTCACCAGGGTGCTTCAGTGACCTGCATGCACAGCCAGGCCCATGGGTTAGGTCCGATTTCTGGTGAGGATACCACATCTGAGCCTTCTGCTCCACAGTCCCCGTAATTCCTCAGAAACCCCCCATTCCCACCTACTGAAACAGATGGAAAATGTCTTTTAAAAAAGTGGCTCAAATTTGTTAAAATCACCAAAAAACCGCTTATCACTCACAGTGTTCACGGGTGGAAACATGTTTAGTGTTTCAGAAAAACTGAGGGAATGGACATAAAATTTTCAAAGCCAGAAATACGGAAGTGCTTTACTCGGGGACAACCCGTGCTCCGACGACGGGCGACGGCGTCACAGAAATGCCGTAACGGACGCGCACCTCAAAAGTAATTTACTGGGCGAACAGAGGACACGGGTGTTTCAGAACGCTGACTAGCCTGGTTCTGCAGCGCAGTTTCCAACGTGTCAAAAGGCTGGGTTTACGGCGGCGCTAGCGAGGACGTGCACCGTTAACACACTTCCAGCCTCTGGCTCACCTAGAATGCAGTTTTTTAAAAAACCTGCTAAGTGAGACTTAAAATCACCACTTTTTACAGAACTTTAAAACAGGTCCGCCAATGTGTATGATTGCCAGGAGTAACTGTTCAGCTCATGAGCACGTTCTCACAACAGCAGTGGCAACGTGGGGAGCCACAGCCAGGCAGGCCTCCCCGTGAGGCTGTGTTACTTTGGGCAAAATCCCAGCAAATTCCCAACGAAATGAAAAATGCCCACTTTCCCTCCACTGCAGAGAAAGGGGACCTGGCAGGGACGTGGCCGGTTGCAGCTGTGCCCCTGCCAGGCGTCTGAGCACTGGAGCACCCTGGATGGGGGGATGCGGCGGGGACGGGTGGGCAGGGGATGCACAGTCACCTGCTGTTGTCGCGATCGAGGCTCGGAGAGGCGCGGCTGCAACAGAACAGACACTTTAGCACAGAGAAGGGGCTGCGGAACACCCCGGAGGGTCACAGGGACTTTTGAATGAAACAGATTATTCCACACCGCTGCGGTCTTCACAGAGAAAAGACGGAGACACCACCGGGGCATTGCTCTGTGCAGATGCTGAGAGGGGCTGGCGGGGGGCTCCGTGGGCCCTATTCACGGCCCTGGGGTGTGCGGGCCACGGGCACCCACCAGCAGCCCTGCTCAGTGCTGGCTGTGGGGCGCTGACAAGTCTAGTGTCCCAGAGCCCAGAAGCCGTCAGGGAGCATGGCAGCGAGAGTTATAAAGGCTGAGACTGATGGACAGAGCTTTATCTCCAAAGCTTTTGTTCACACTCTGAACACTTCCTCGAGACTGGCGGTGCCCTGTGGGCCACCACAGGAGCACAGACAGAAAAGGCACAGTTCAGAGACCGGCTTCCAGGACAAGCAGTGGCAGAAACGATAAGGCAGAGTAGGCAACGTGCATCACCTACTGGCAGGTAGCAGAAACTGTGCCAGCAAAGTCTCGGGGCTCCTTTGAGACTGCTGGTCCTGCCCCGGCTTTGGGGGCGGGGGCCGGGGGGAGGCGCTGGTCGGACCCCACGGCACAGGCCTGTCTGCTCCCCTGGCTCACTCGTGTCTGACGTACGAAAGGGTACACGTTTGAGGGACCAGAAAGCCAACCTTACAAAACAGTTGCAGAGCTACTTATAAAGTCATTTTCTTCAACCAAAAGAATTTACCTCCACGTGCCTTTAAAAACACTAGGGCATTTGAAACGCACGGACAACCAAATTAACTGCCCGAGGTTCCGAAATACTAATGGTGTCAAACAAGAAACAATCTTCACTTCCTCAAATTTCAAATTCCCACTCCCCTGTCGGGCTAATAGCTTCGTGGGTTTTTTAACAGGTTTTACTTTTTGGAGTAGATTCCGATTCACAGCAAAACTGTCTTCAGCGTGTTTGTAAGAAAAAGATCAATCTTTAATGGACTTCTAGTTGCTATGACATCTTGTAGGATAACATGAGGAACTGACATTTAATTGTTGGCATGTGGCTCTCATTAAAAACTATAAAAACACAGAGCTTTGGAATAATACTCGGAATGAATGGAAAAACGAGCCGTTACTAGGAGCTGTGCCTCACGTCTGCTTGTTCACAAGCACTTGTGAAACCGAGAACCGTGAACCCGCGATTATGCAGGTTTGTGCGTCGCGGGGCCCACGTCTAGGAACTCTGCCGGCTCGCTGATGAGCCAGCCACACCACTCCACAGGGCCACCACCAGAACGTAACTGTCAGCCTTTCTCTGGCCAGAGATTGGCTGTGTCTCTTGGGCAGTCAGAGTGTTCTGATCGGCGAGAGCTGGTCCCGGTGGCGTGGACATCAGCTGCTGGGGGCCCGGGGCAGAGGCAGGAGAAACCACTAGCCCTGCCCCGTGGGACGGCAGGGCCCTGTTTGCCTGCAACCCGCCGGGGAGCCGATCAGAACGTCCCGTCTGAAACCAGTGGCAGGCACATTTAAAAAGCTCACTTCATTACTCCCCCCGTCAAAAAACATTTTTCATTCTAACATTTTCAGCAGATTCTGAAGTGGATTAATTTGCCCAAGAGCCTCAGTTCCCTGAAAAAATATATAAAAACGACTCAGGACCAAGTGTACAATGAATGACACGACAAAAACATCGATGGTCCAGGACAGGGAGTCATGGATGCAGCTCATGTCTGTCCATTTGGTTGCCGCCGTCACACGCCGGGACACTCAGAGTCAAGGGCTCGGCGGTCACTCCCCGATGGTCAGAGCCACGGGTCGCGCGTGTTTGTGCAGACACTGCAGGGGAGGGGGTGTCGCGGGGCAACAGATTCCTGCTGAAAACACCTGTGAGTCCAGTCGCCCTGACGGGGCACTGTGTCACCCAGGGCGCTCGGAATGCAGTCAGCTGGGCTGGGCTGGAGTTCGGGAACCGTCCGGAAGGCGTGTGCGGGGGCGTGTAAATCCTCACTAGACTCCACTGAGCACTCCTTTTTCGGGACAAAATGCTAATTATTTAAGAAACCTGTAACTGTTAAGGTTCCCCTGTGGGATCCATAAGATAACATTCACCTTCCAGACAAGTGAACAAACTGATTGTTGATCATCTGCCTAACGTGGCCCATGCCACACCCCGAGTGACAGGCCACGATGCAGCTTGACCGCACTGCCTCCAAAGGGGACACCGCGTTCCCTGTCTTCCAGCATCAAATGGCACAGGTGCGTCTCTTCGAGGGAGGCTGGGCCTGTTGGCCTATTTTCCTCAGGGCCTGCTCAAGGTGTGGCACTCTGCAGAATTCGGCAACACACGAGGAACTCGGGACAGGTTAACCACCTGGCTCTCCACAGCAGTGGGAGCTGTTAGGCCTCGCCGGCCCTTCCTCACAGTTGGTGTAAAACGTGCACTTGCGGACGACTGGCACTTGGTGACATCAGGAAGCCATGGCCGGGCGGGGCCCCGGGAGATTCTGACACCCGGTCAAGAGCTGAGAACATCCACTCAGGGATCCGGTTTGATGTTCTGGGGGAAACGAGTTTACCGGAGATCAAGACTGTAAAGTTAGTGAGTGGTTTACCTTTAGCCACGGATGCTCTAGACTTTGACTCTGTGGTAAATCCAACCCTTAATGGTCAACCGCCTCGTGGCTAAAACAGTCTCTCCCTGTGCAGCCGGGCGAGGACTTCACTAGGCTGGCTTCTGGATTTGGATCTGTCACCTTCCACGCTCACGGTGGAAGTCCCTCTCCTCCTTCTCTCCCTTGTTTGGAAGTTTAGCGGCAGAATCCAACGTCATGCTTTTCGAGTGACTTACAGCCACTGGACTTTAATGATCTCATTCTATACTTAAAATACGTAGTTAATTTTGGGTGAGGTCTGTTTTGGTTTTTACTGCCTTGAATAAGTGTTGCATTAGGAACTAGCTTTTACTTTTTTTTAACAAGGAAAAAAGTATTATTTTCTATATCTATGTAACTAATTTCATATTCTATGAATCTTTAGTAGAAGATTAAACTAAGAGGCCCCAAAATTTTAACAACATCTTAGAATGCTTTTCTGAAAGGAAAATATTTTAAAATAATAGAAACAGGAAAGGATCCACAATTCAAAATAGTCCTGAGGATTATGGATAAGGACTATGGATAAACACAAAGTATTGTACTCAGATAATATATGAGCAGGGCTTAGAAAAAGTGGTTAAACGAACAAGTAAACTTTAGGGCCTTACGTACAATTGTGAAATGACCACATGACTGAAACTACTGAACCGTAAGGGAAGTTCAGTTGTGGGGAGTGTCACAATGGGACGCTCCTCCCCGAGCCGGCGTTCCGCACGACCAGATTCTCATCCCTGCGGACTGTCTTTAGTGCGTTTACAGCGGTGCACTCAGAGCCCCCCTTTCCGCTATCAGACGCAGCTTGCTCAGCAGTGCACGTGGACGCCGACCCTGGGAAGGGCCGAGGACCCACAGCTGCACTGCGTTCCTGCCACAAACAAAACAGGACTCGGACTTCCGGAAACATCATTTTGAATGCATTCCTATGCGAGCGAAGGCATCTATTAACTAGTCAGTTAATCTTAGTAAATAGAACTTTCTAGACAATAAATAATCCTGCCTCTCCTTTTCAGATTCTTGAAGACAAATGTCAACGGTCAGGCCGCCTCCGGTATCTGCTAGTTAGTTAGCAAGCTGACGCAATTCTGCTGGTTATTTAAAAACAAGGGTCCGTTTTTCTAGGCTGAGTCCGACGCTGCTTTGCCAGTTTGTGCAGAAAGGGCCTATGTTGGACAAGCCGTGTTACTGGCAAGTCTAAACGAAGGTCACTTCCCCTGTAAGCCGGCCACCAGCTCCGGCCGCTGGACAAAGCAGTCATTTTCACACCCCTCTCGCTTACCCTCGCTTGGGACACACGATACCAGCAACTCACCCTGAGTGAATAGGGCTGGAAGACAGGGCCACATTGTCCGGGTTCTCGGGGCCCCAGCTGAGGCGGTAGGCGCTCCTCTCAGCCTCCTTGGCGAGCGCCGACACCTAGACACGGAGACAGCACTGAGCACACCCTCCTCGCTCAGACTGACATGCAGCCGCCTCCGAACACAGCGCCGCAGGGGGTCGCCCTGCCTGGAGAAACCCCCACTTGAAAATGAAGACTGAGGCACGTGCAGGATCGTTTGTCACGCACTCCTGCGTGAACGACACTATTGATGTTGGGTCACATAACTGCCTTTGAAGAGAGCAGGTGTTGGTGTGACTGGCATGTCCAGCCAGTCACACTGACACAGTCACACCCATATCAAAGTGTCTCCTAAAAACGCTACATCTTCTCCACAGATGACAATTCTAAATGACACTGAGAGGTGTCACGTAACCTTCCGTAAATGCATCCTACCTCACCCCGTTCCCTCTGCTAGGGACTCTCTGGGGGAGCTGATTTCCGTATATAAACCCACAGAACGCAGGAGAGCTAAAGAAAGAAGCAGTATAGCTTTAGAAAAACTCGGGTCATGAGAAACCTAGTGAACGTTTCCCTGGTTTAGAGAAGCCCTCCAGTCTCGCATCCCGGTCATCATCAAGTTCAGGTGATTTATTTTCTTTCAGATGAAGAAGGGCTGTCCCGGATGTCCCCCCCACCCCCAGCACCGGGCAGTGTCCAAAGGCTCCACAGCCTGGAGACAGGCGAGCGCGGGGCCACCTACCTGGTGACTTGGGATCAGGACTGCGTCGTCAATCATGGCGCTGTCCCGCAGGTAGGAGGCGTGGCTCAGGGTGTGAGACCTGTCGGAACTGAAGGACCGGAGGCTGGCAGGTGAGCGGGAGGCCATGGTCACGTGCCAGCGGCGAGCGGGGTGGGGAGGAGGGCATGACGAGCCGAGCGGGAAAGGGAAGAAAGCATGCAGTTAGCTGCTGGGACCTTCCAGGGGACAGACCGAGGCTGGGTGCCGCCCATGGGCTCGTCACCCACACAGACACACCCTCTCGCTGGCCTGGTCCCTCAGTGCCGGGGCCCCAGGGAATCCAGAAACTAGGTCTGATCCTCCTGATCTGATTCACATTCTGCCCAGAAAGGCCTGGAACCAGCAACAGCCGTTCACGCAGGAAATGATCATGTGGACAGACTGCTTAGATCTGAGCCAAACGTTAATCTTCCTGCCACTGAGAAACATAAGGGGACAGCCAGCCCGCAGAGGACGAGGACGGAAGACAGGCTTCCGTCTGTCCACGCCCGTCCTGCACTGCCGCTGTGACTGCTGAGGCCGGGGACCCCTGGGAGGCACAGAGACAGCACCACGGCCACATGCACATTTCCTGAGGAAGCAGGTCCCCAGCAAGGCCAGGTCAGAGGACAGGCGGCCCCTCGGTGCTGGTTGCTGTGGCGATGACACAGGCACACAGAAAGCATTTCTAGGCACCGGCCAGACCCAGCCAGCCTCCCAGCACAAAGCGAGCTGCCAAGGGCGACAAGCAGAGGTGAGGATGGGCTCTCGGGGACTCAGGCCTCGACCACTGTGCTTTCCTGACGTTCTGTGAAATCCGAACGTCGGCGGTCTGAGCCGTGCACTGAAATGTGACCAGTGCAACTGGACATTCAGAGTTGCATTTTATTCCTTCCTAGTCAATCTGTACACTCAAAGGACAAATAGGTGGACAGTTTAAATAAGCTGTTTTATGCCCAGGTTTTTAAAAATCAACATTCGAAACACTAGCCCAAAGCCCATGGGGAAACAGAAAGACATGCGTGCTCGCACAACAGCTACAGAAGCAAAGTGCCGTTCACTTCCAGCTGGTGGGTGTGCAGCCAGCGCGGCTTGTAGAATTATGGACTGAGCGTTCAAGTTCGCACATTTGTCGGCAGACAGTGTGTTCGTTTTGCAAATGTACCTAACTTTGTAAACCCACACTGTCCTCTCTACAAGGTGTCCCTCTGGCCAACTTCAGGTTTCTCTGCGGGCTGTCCCTGGCAGAGAACCGGTGGCGGGGAAGGGCCTTCTCCTGCCGACCCATAACAGGCCCCGACCACCACAGGGTGCGGCATGCCTCGGGGGGCTGATGGCCTGGTCCTGGGTGCTTACACCTACACGTGTCTGTGTGTTTACAACAGAATGAAACCTAAGCAGAGTTTGGGGGTCCCTACCCTTGTGTTTCAAAGGCTCCCACTAAAGACAAGGGTCTTGACACCACACACCCGGGGCCTCGGTCCTGGTGCTCAGAGGCAGCACCCCCTCCCCGGGGTAGACTTCAGTGGGGCTTCAGCGCACTCTGAGTAACCTTGGCCTGGCTTTGAACTTGAGGACAGGAAAGGGATTAAATTATGGGAGTGGGGAGGGGTCTTTAAATCCCATCAGCAAATCCCATCACCCTTCATGGACTGAATGATTTTTGTCCTGCGGTAAGCCACACAGCTGCTTCAGGTTTGCTGGTGTGTGTTTCATGCCAGGCCGCACGGAGGCAGCTCTGAAGTCATGCTCTCCTCACTGGGTTTAGAATCAGGCCAAGGGAGACAGCAGTGGAGGGTCACCTGCCCGGAAGGACAGGGCCATCCACACGCTCAGCCATCCGCCATCAAGTCTCTGGGGCTCTGACTGGTTAACAACGTAACCTCTCCCCACGGCTTCAGAGTTCAAAAATGCAGATGGTGACTTCACGCCCTGGAAGTGCCAGAGGTACGTGAGCAGCAGCACAGAAGTGGCAGGAGGCTCTGGGCACAGGACTGAAGTGCCTGCTCGCGTCAGGGAGACGCTGTCTCCGGGCAGAGCTGGCCCTGAGGTGCCGCTGCCAGACAGCAGGGATGAGGGCGTCAGGGGGGACGGGAGCCAACTGAACGGTGGCAAAGGTGCCTCAACCGGATGAGCTGCAACACGTGGAAGTCGGGCTTGGAAAGAGGGCAGCTGGGGCTCGGCGGCCACTCCTGGGGACACAGCAGAACTGGGTGGGTGCCCGTCTGCTTCAGGAACGGGGTGTGAAAGGGCTCACCAGGCAGAGCACGTGAGGCCACATGCGGCAAGCCCCGCACCCCTCGGCCTGATTGCTGGATCAGTCCGTCAGCTGGGATCGAGGTGGGGCGGGGCTCATCTGTGTCTTTTGAAGCCCAACAGGAAAGGGTACAGAGAGAGAAGGAAGGGAAGAGAGAGGCAGGTAACTTCCAACCACCAAAAAAGAGGTGAGGGAGGAGAGAGAGGGAGATTAGGATACACAGAGTGAGGGAAGCTGGAAGGGGCCCTGTGTCTTACCATCTCCGCCCGCTGGACTGCATTCCAGCACACTCTGCTATTTATTTAAGCCCTGCTTATGGTTTCTCTTGGCGCTGTGGGCCCTATTTTGCTACAGAACCAACTTCAAGGAAACAGTGAGTGAGGAGGGAGTGAGCGGAGGAGCGGATGACGAATTGCTGCCCAGGCCGCGGTTTCTCACTGGTGCGGGACAGGCGTCTCCTGAGTTCTCACGCCTTCCCGCGCCCAGCTTCCAGGACGCCATTCCAACCGGAGAGAACTATGCTCGCTGAAGGAGAGGCAACCAGCACAGAGTCTGGGACAATTGCAGTCTCCGGCCAGGAAACTGCCCACTCAATTTAAAACATCAGGAACAAGTTCCAGCGTTCTGCAGGAGGGCGGCTCCACCCAGTCAGGGGTCGTGCTGCTCAGCTCACAGGGCCACGTGTCCGCCGAGATGTGTGGGAAGTCTGTTGTGACCTTAAACGTGTCCTTTCTCACGACGGTGCACTGCTTTATGGACACATACGAGGTGGTGTCCGCCTGCGACTTCATTGAAAAGTGCAGTAATTCCCAATATGTGTTAGAAAGTCAGTGAATGGAATTCTCCAGCCCCACTGAACGGGTCGACACTGAGGTGCCGCTGTGCCTGCTGTCCCTCCATGTTTGGCCCTGAACGGGACAGCATCTGAGGCTTGTGGGCACTGATGAAACAGAACGGACACCCCATCCTGCCAACCGGACGTGGGCGGCGATCTTATTCCATGTGCGCTGAATCACACCTGCTTCACTCTGCACCCCTGTACACTTTGGTATCACAATCATTATTCTAACTGCACAGGGATTGATGAGGGCCCTTTCAGTTGGCAACCACACGGGCACGGTGACAGGTGCGGTCAGACCAGGGCTGGCCCTAGCTCCTAGACATGCAGGAACCCTTCCAGCCCAAGGAGACATTCCATGTGACACGTCAAAACCCTAGTGTGAGCAGAAATCCATAATTCTAGAATGTCAGCACCCGCGAGCGCAGCATACATGTGCACGCCGAGCAGCGAGCGGGGAGGTGCGGAGGGACCGGAAGGCCATGTTTCCTGGCCGCAGGATACCCACCTGGGAACGGCAGTACCAAAGGCACAGCAGAGAGAGCGTGACGGCAAAGCAGAACGGTTACCGAGAAAAGGTGACTTACTGAGTTATCTAAGCAAAAGTTAGAAGTTAACAAACAAGACAGCCACGAAAGGGAGCTGCTGCCTGTCCCTCCACTCGGGCAGGGTGGCTGGTCGGAGCCCTAGGGGAGCAAGCGGGGGCTGGAGACCAGGTCCTGCCTCACCTCTTCTCCATCCTGACACACCTGGCAGTGTTCAGTGTGACACGGGGCCGCGCCCTAAGCCCTGCTTTACAGGAAGCGTGGCTCTGGGTCCCCACAGAAACCTCCCCATCTGTCTGTGACCAGGGCTGACCGGGGCACCAACAGTGAATCCAGGGGACTCAGCACCCAGAGGCAAAACGCTCCCTTTGGGGCTGAAGGGAGCAGCAGCAGATGATTAGAAACATCTCTTGAAGGCAGACGTCTGTGCCTCCTACTTCTTTGTGATTTTCCTTAGTCACCTCATCTCTCTGTGCCTGTCCCCTTTTGAGCGGTTAGGAAAGTGGGGGATGTGCCGACGCCAGGAGGGGGGTTCCCTGTGTCAGCCCCAAACCAGCTTTTCTTCTTCATCACCATCACCATCAGAGCACGCGGCTCACTCCACCGGCACATGGGCCTGCGTCGATGCCTACCTGCGGGGACACCCACCTGTCAGAGCGACCGCCTTCCAGGCTATAGCGCAGGTAGTTCATGCCGTCCAGGAACTGGCCGCCGGGCAGCGAGTCATCACCCAGCTCCCTCAGGTCCTCGGGCCTCAGGTACTCACCGCCGTCCCCTGTCATCGTGTCGTCACCTGCAGATGAGAGAGGCGACGGGGAGTCACCTGCGAGCATGTGACGAGGCAGCCCCAGCGGGACCATGCTGGCGTCCCAGAAGCTGCACACGGGAGGGACACAGAGCTGGGCACGGGAAGGCGTGAGAACTCAGTCGTGATTGGTAGTTATGGAGACGCCTGTCCTGCACCAGGGAGAAACCGCGGCCTGGGCAGCAATTCTTCGTCCGCTCCTCCACCCACTCCCTCTGAGCAGCCCTGACTCACGGCTGATGGTACGGAAGCCAACAAAGCTCAACAGCAACACAGCCACACATGGCCTGCACTGCTGTTGGTCACCCTGAAGGTCTGAGCAGGGAGAGGTCCCTTTGGGACGGTGTCCCCAAGACCCTCAGGAGCTAGCCGTGTTTGGAGGCAGGGGCTTTGTGGATGTCATTCAGGGGAGTGCTGAGGTGCAATCTGACCAGATCAACCCAGGGGGCAGGTCCCTAAAGGGGACAGAGGGACACACAGACACAGAGCGGAGGCCACGGGAAGCCCGGGAGTGAAGGATCACTGCCAGCCCCAGAAGCCTTGTCCCACCACGGACTTCTGGCCACCGAGTGTGTGCTAAGGTGCTGTGGTTGCTCCAGGAGCTCCCAGAGAAGCCAGAGAAGGGATCACCGGGGTAGGGGCTGGCGGAGCTCCTTGGTCAGGGTGTAATCCGCTGGGCAACGCGGTGGGGTTCCGAGTGAGCGGCCGGTGTGCAAGGGTCAAGGTGTCAGGAAGACAGTGTGAAGGAAAGAGCCACGAGGGCTACGTGGAATGTATGTTCACACTGGTGGGCAGCGGCGGAGACCCGCGAGGGACGCTGCTGTCTGACCTAGCGGCGGACCAAGCGGCTCAGATGCTCCACGGTGGCCCCAGACATGCCTGTGCCACCCCTTCCCTCCCCTCCCCTTGTGTAATGTGTGGCTCTTCACTAGGACTGCTCCACGAGGCTAGCAAATTGGGGTCCCTTTCATTTGATTCTGAAGAAAAAATTCTACGACCCAGCCTAAGAACTGGCTCACCAAACTCAGCATGTCTGGTTTGCACAGAAGCCTACATTATTTCCAGTTTTGTCAGCATCTGGGAGGAATCTCACTGAGGGGGACGGGACGGGACGGGACGGGACGGGACGGGGAGGCAAGTCTGTCGGAGAAAACGAGCTGTGCTCCGCGCATCCCTGCAGCAGGTGGCCTGAAAGAGGGTTTAAGCCCCAAGGCCTCGCTGCCTTCAAAGTGATCACATAACTACCAACTTGATATACTGGCAACCACACCAAAAACCATCTTCATCCCGGAGTGACATCAACTGCATGCAGTTCAAACAATCTAGCTTAGTGGTTAATTCACTTACGCTGGTTCCGCGTCAACTTATCAAAGAATTATTTTTTCTCTAAACTTGTATGCTAAAAAGAAATACTAGTTTTGAGAAAAGACGTATGTAATGCTCACCAGATAATTTAAACAGGTTAATATGTCTCAATAATTATTGCAAAATGACCAACCGCATAAGCAAGTCATGGCTGTGAGCTTCCTGGTTAGTGAAATCCACACCCCCAGATGCACTCCCACCTCGCCCCTCTTACATGCTCCTTCAAAAGGGACCGTTAGTATCACGCAGCCCAAATCTAAATGTTAAGCAAACGGAAAAATCAAAATCAGCAGTTAAGAACAATCAAAAGCAAAGAAAAGCGTTCACTCCAACACTTCCCTCTAACGGTACCTGAGTCACTCAGTACGTCCCCATCAATAAAGTGGTCACCAAACCGTTTCGCGGCTGTTCAACACACAAGTGAAGATGAGCAAATGGCCCCCAAAGCACCACACGGTGCACCTATGAATGCAGGAGGCTAGCCGGCAAGATCAGGGCGAAACACAAGCACTGAGGTCAACGCTGGAGCTCCCGACAACGCACCGACCCGCACCCGTTTGTCGTCACCGGTGCCCACAGAAGCTGGTGCCGCACACAACGCTCTCACCAGCTGGTGAGTTAACAAGTCGGCTCCAGACCAGCGCCTCAGTGCAAAGTTCTACCTTGCGATTAGGTCTTAAAGAACCTGAAGAAATGCCTTTCACATCTCTCCATGAACAACGGAGAGACACTATGAGGTTTTTATCAGCCGTTTCCCAGCCGCGGACACCGGCGCACAGTGCCCTCTGCGACTTCGTGAGCCGCACTCGTGAGTTTTCAGCAGCAAATTTCTGGTTCAAGAAGAGTCGGCCGTCTAGCTGGGGTGGGGGTGGGGTGCCCCAAATGCTGCCCACCGGTGTGCCCAGCGCTCCCGCAGAGCCGCAGACGGCTCAGAACCCTGGAGAGCTTTTATCCATGCCAACACTAGAGGGGGCACATTTTCCGACTTAACCGAATTCTTACCTTGAATTTGTCTGACTTATGCTGTGCTATTTTTAACCTTCTCTAAGGCTCTCTTCCTCTGGATTTAAAATATATTCTGCATGTTTGAACCAATCAGAAAGCAGGAGTTTCTCAATACACCACTGGTAGTGTCTACTCTGAGATATTTTAATTTAAGGCATTGTAATAAAGAGTAATTTAATTTAATTATGACATACGTTAATGATTGCAGTGGCAGGTGGATATTCTAACAGACGGTCAATTTCCGGTCCTCCCCCTTCCCAGCCTGTTATTCAGTAGGACAGTGAAGGTAACACCAGTTTAAAATACACCAATCAGAATCCTCCTTCCCCAAATGGCAAAAGTCAAATTTTCGGAACAAAGCTGGAAACGTCACTGTGAAGTCCAGAATCCCCGGCACCCACTGCCCAGCTCTGTCCTTGAGGACGGGGCGGCCCCCCAAGACCCGAGGGAAAGGCTCACCCTCTTCGTCGGAAACATCGAGCACCTCGGTCATTGTCTCGGGAACATTCAGCTTGTGTTTTTCAGTGACAGTCTGGAAAGAAAAACCAGTAATGCTCAGAAAAAAACTCAAACGAGAGCTCCGTGGAGCCCGGAGGAGCTTGGCCCCCAAACCAGGCCGAGGCCCCATCTTTCCCGAGGATGTTCTGGAAGCTCCTTCTCGTTTTCCTTCCTGGAAAACCACCTCTTCCTCCTGAAGATCGTGTGCCCAGCGAGGCTGTACAGGGGAAGTGCACTGTCCTGAGTCCCCACTGAGAAAATGAACTCCTCAGCAACAGCACGGACAAGCAGTGCCCCCGAGGAGGCAGTGGCAGGCACGCAGGGCCTCCCTGACGGGAGCGAGCGAGCGAGCAACGTCTCCAGAAAAGCTTACAAAGAAGCCGTGGTCGCAGGCAGCATATTAAAAACAAAGCCAGTGGGAAAGATGTTGAAACAATGTGAAAGATGTAAACTCTCCCGGCAGAAAACGTGTCTTATGGGATCCGAGGACGCCGCGGAGGGGACCCAGGGTCCTCCCAGTGCCCTTGGTCTGCACTATGTGTCAGTCAAGGGGGGGACAGAAGTAGGCTCCAGGGTCACTGCCAGGGCTCAAAGCCTAGCCTCCCCGTCTGTTTGCTGGCAGGCCTGAACAGGCCCTGACACTTCCTTGTCTGTGCACCAGCAGCAGTAACACGACCTACGAGGTCGTTACAAAGATTAAATGAAGTAACACGGATAAGAGCTCTAAGACCGGTGCTTGGCATATGTTAGTGCTGAACAAACGTTGGCTGCCATGCACTGTTCCCATCATGATTAATGCTAAACTATTCCTAAAAGCCACCTGTTCTACATCGGTGGTTCTCAACTCTCACTGCATGTTAAAATTATTAGAGGAATTTAAACATATTGTTGCCTGGGTCCCTCATAGGAGGTCACGTCAGCCTCCCTGAGGACAGGCTGGACTCTGGGTGTTTTCTAGAAGAGCCTCCGTGGGTGCTTGTGCAGCTCGGGTTGCAGCCCCTTTTCCTGGAGCGGACGGTGAGGGACTGACCGTCACTCAGCCCTTGCCAGGCTGCCCACGCCCTTGGTGCCGTCCTCCGGGGCCACCACGTCCTTGTACCTGGCTATTCGTCAGAAACTTAACTTCCACACCGGGGGTTTTACTGGAGCAGCGCTCAGCTTGGCGACAAGGGAGTCCCGAGAGGCCTCGTGCCCCCAGTGCGCGGCATCGGGGACCTGCCACCTGCCTGACTCCTCGCAGAGTCTGTGCACCTGTGGGCCTGTGCAGTCCAGCTTGTTCACTCCAAGTGATGCTTCTGAGCCTGCAATCTCTGAAAGCGGACATGCCTGTCCCATAGTTTTTTGAGTAAAAAAGAATTTATTTTCTCACAGAATCTCCATGGCGCTGCTGCGGGGAGAAGTGGCATTTTCACCTTGGACAGCCCCTCAGCGTGGAGCCAGCCCTGGCTCACACCCCTCGGACCCCTGCGGACCCCGGAAGCAGGTCCCCAGGAACGAGCACAGGGCCCCCAAAAGGGTGCAGGCTCGCCCTCTAGTGGCAGCCTGAGGAACAGGTGCCCACTGGCGTGGGGGGGGTGGGGCAGGCTTGGCCCTCGCTGAGGCTTCACCCGCCTGTGAGGGACACGTGGTCTCAAACGCCCAGTGACCTGCAGCCCAGGCCCTAACGCAGACTCTTCCCTGGTGCAAGGAGCCTCAGAGGGAGACTCAGTTAGTGGGTGGGCAGACCCATTTTTCTCCTCCATGACTCACGGAAGAAACTTCACTTAAATCTCTAAAAGCACTGTGCACACGGGCCGCAAGCCCTAAAACTCGGCTGGAGAAAAGGAGCGGCGTGATTCTCTTGCGTCCGGAAGCACAGCCTCACGTCCAGGAGTAGAACACAGTCCCCTGCACGTGGGGCCGACATCGGGCCGCGGCGCTCCACCCCCGAGCTGCGGCCACAGCCCGCTGACGCCTTGCCCACGGGCTCCTCTCCCTCACAGCCCCAGCCCCAGCCCCAGCCCCAGGCCCGCACACCCTCCTGTCCACGCCTGGCTAGAACCTCCCTCAGACTTCGGACTTGCTGACTTGTGACCGCATTGTCCCTAAAGGACACCCTCTGCTCCGCCTTCTACCTGTCCCCTTCACAAACCCGTCACTGAGCAAAGTTTGCAGAGTTCAAGCCTCGAACAAGTCGATGCAAAGAGAACAGCACCAGGAGGGGCCCCAGCTGTGCTGGGGGACAGCTCAGGGCCACTGGGCCCTCACCCCCACGTGGGCACCACCAGGCCTGCGCTGAGCCCACGGCCTTCACCGCCAGGCTCAGCAGTCTGCAAGGAGTCGACGCAGAATGGCGAATGTTTTCAGTAGGTACTCTCTCCAGACACAGACCATGTCCCTACAGAGCGTATTCAACTTTCTCTCTGAATAAAAAAACCCATCGGAAAAACTTTCTTTCTGAATAAAAAACCCATAGGAAACAGGAAGAGAGGAGCTCTCCTCATGGGAGAGGACCGCGGGGGGGCCAGGGTCCTTCTGAGGCTGCGTTACCTCCACGCAGAGAACAGGTTTGCGGGGCTGTCCTGCCACCACCAGCAGGGGGGTCACGGCTGGGGCCAGCGCCAGGGCAGGGGAACGGAGAGGAGGGTCCGCCCCAGAGAACGGGACCCGAGTTCTGCAGTCACACACACTCCGTGTGGAGGGCTGAGGAGTCAAGGAAATGAGACCCCTAGGCTGTGCGTTCACGCGCTGACATCTGCAGAGCGCATTTCACAACAGATTCCCTGAAAGAAGTTCAGAACTAAAGAGGCGCCAGAACTCGGCCCTGAGGCAGATGCTGGGCCCCTGTACTCACCGTGGTGGTGGTGACCTCCTCAGTCACGACCTTCAGCGTGTCCACCACCGAGATGTAGCCCAGCCGCTTGGCGATGGCCAGGGCGGTGTTGCCATTCTGGGGGTGAGGGGGCAGAGAGAGAGAGAGACAGAGAGAGAGACAGAGAGAGAGAGAGAGAGAGAGAGGGAGGGAGGGAGAGAGGGAGGGAGAGAGAGAGAGAGAGAAAGAGAGAGAGAGCTCGCACAGGGCCAGTGAGCTCACCGCCGCCCGCGGCAGCCGCCCCTCCCCCAGCACCCGGCACAGCTGAGGAAATCACTACTTTTCACCATCACAACTGAACACGTCTTGGTAACTTCTCCAGGCTACAGCGCAGGTCGCCATGGTAACACAACAAGCTGCATCTGCCGCTCTTGCTAATGAGAAGCACTTGCAGCTTTAACCCCTGGGAGCTCAACTCTGCCGGCCAGCGGCTGTGTCTGTGTCGTACAAAGAAGGGATGCCTCCCAAGTGCACCCCGCTCCCCAGGGCCCCTCCACCTCCGGGGGCACAGGCACACACTCAGTGCCACAACTACAGGGTGGGGGGCTCCCAGTACCCCCAACAATACTGGCCGGGCAACTGGGCCCTGCACCAGCCACCGGGGACACCCGGGCAACCGCCCGCTCCTCTCAGTCTGCATTTCAATGGCTGCACAGAAACCATGTGGAAGGTGGCTGGGCCCGGTGCCCCAGCGGCCTGAGCCAGGCCCCGTCCCCGGGCTGAGTCCTGGCTGTGCTCTCCCCACAGCCCATGGCCACCCCAGTACTGCTGGGCCCAGAGGGCAGGGGCTTATTTCAGGAGGGGGTGGGAATGGTGGCACCCTGCACAGCCTGAGCCGTCACTGGGGCAGAATGACAGACTGCAGCTGTCCTGTGGGCACCTCGTGAGAAGACGGGGCTCTTCGGGGAAGGCAGTGATGCTGGGGACAGAGCGGCGGCAGCGAGAGAGGAGACCCCACGTGCAATGGGCTCACTCCGTGAAAGAAGCCACAGGCTGTCGCTGGGGCTGAGTGGGGCTGTGAGGACAGGACCCTGGGCACGTCACCCATTCACCCACCGGGTCTCTGACAACTCAGCAGCACTAACAACAGAGGGAACTCTGAGGGCGGCACAGGCGGGAGGGACAGGGAGCGGGCGGAAGAAGCGGGCGAGGGGCTCACCGTGGTGGTGGCGTCGGGCCGCGCGCCATGCTGCAGCAGGACGTTGATGATGTGTGTGTGGCCCTGCTGCGCAGCCTGGTGCAGGGGCGTGTAGCCGCTCTGTGGGCACCAAGGAGAAGAACTCGGTCAGCCAGTGTGCGGAGCCCTGTGTCTCACTTACCACAGCACCCTGCCCAGGGGCGGCCTCCCCAGGGGCCCTGTTCCCTGCAGCAAACACGCCCACTCCTTCTGCCCACAAACCGAGGAGCGGCTGGCCGACTCCACGCTCTCTCTTCCCGCATTCCGAGCGGTTCGCATGGAAACGTGTGCCAAGAGGCCCCGGGCCCTGAGAAGGAGCAACACCCAGTGACTGCTGTCCGGGAAGGAAGGACAAGGAGGTGTCGCCAAAGCCTTCAAGGTGCCACAGGGCCTGCCCCTGTCCCCCGTCCCCCGTGACTTCCCGGCAGGTAGCCACGGGCTCACTCTGTGCCAGTCCATTTACGGTTCCCTTTCCCAGAACAGCTTTGGCCGAAGGTGAGCCTCTCAGAGATCAGGAGGCCCACTTCTAAAAAAGTCTTTAAATTTAGGCTCTTTACTGTCCTGGTCTGAGTTTGCTGCAGGAGAAAGTGAGGAAGGGCGGTGAGCCGAGGGGCGGGCTCCCCCAGGACGCAGTGCGTGAGCGAGCCTGTGATGGAATAAACGGACCTCCCCATTTCAGAGGGGACAGAACTGGGAAGAGCAGAGGGAAGTCATTCCTTCAGTCCCTCTGGAGCTGGCCGGCAGGGGGTCATGACAGGGATGCCCACGCCCGCTCCGTGGTCCCCCTGCTGTGCCTGTCAGGCCAGTTGTCCAGGGTCCCAGCTGTGAGCAGCCACCACACCTTGACCTGCCGGAGCCCCTGTCCCTGTGACCCGCATCACTGCAACTGCTTCCCTGTCTGCGCGAGTCCACCGTGCTCACGGGATACTGCATGTCCCTCCTGCCGTCATTGTGGCCTGCCGTCAGGGCTGCCCCCCCCCCCACAGGACACGTGATCCAGCGGCTGAGCATCCCTACCATGGGATGACCCGGGAGCAGTCACAGGGAGGAGGCTTCCCAATCACTCTGTCTGTGGACATCTGGGCAGCGTGAAGGGAGGGAGCATTCCCCTGAATTGTCTTCCTCTCTGTCGTGTTTACAAACTCTGTGCCAGCCGAGCCCAGGGGCCTGTGCAGGGCCAATAGCACCTCCTGACCGCTCGCTGGCTGTCGCCGAGCCCAGACACTGAGGTGACGTTCTTGCTCTCCGTGGGCAATGAGACGTGTCCCAGCAATGTGTCCTCCAGGGAAATCTGGGCGACTCGACTCGCATGCTTCAGCCGAAGCTCCCACCCCCTCCTCAGGACCCCGGCTCCAGGGCCTCTGCTTACAGCTGGAACCCTTGACCCTCTCCCACTCTTCTCCCTGCCCCCCCATCTCATCTGCAAAATGCAAACAGCCAGGATGTCAAGTTCTGTGACGGATCCAACATGCCGTCCATGAACCTTTTCTGTGGCTTATGTGAAGTTGGACAAAGCAAACATTGTTTTCTTATCTTCAGAGCATGTTTGACAAAGAAAATGGCCCCGACATGCCGAAGTGCATGCCCTCTGCAAACGAACAACAGGCCACCCCATCTGTTTGCCTCGAGCTGATGCTACAGGGTTTCACCCTAATTTCAAGCAAGTCATAGTCCCGTAAATCTAGTCTGCTCCACCCACTTTGCCGAGGCATAAAGGTTTCAGGGGTAAAGGCCATACTTGGTTTTATGTTTTCATGCCAACAAAACAATTTTGGTGACTAGGGTTGCACATGACATGTGAGGAAGGAAACAATTCCTTCTATGAAAATGTCATTCTATGTGAAAAAAATCATACGTGTCTATTAAAAGAATGTCCTTTGAGGTGTGCATCTGAGAGATGTATTTACTTCCAAAGCAAATAAAATCTATATAGTTCATTAAAAAAAAAAAAACCTGAGAAGTTAAAATGAGATTTTTCTCTCAATCCGTCTGAGTGCAGATCAAACCCGGGGAGGCAGACAATTTATGTGGTAGAATGTCCGGTCCACACCTCACAACACATGGTGAGCGCCACACTCCGGTTCTGCAAAGCCTCGGTGCCCGAAGAAAGTCCGTCCCTAGCGCCCATGTGCGAGCGAGCTCAGCAAACGCGGTGCTAGGCGCTAAGGCCGGAGAACTCGGACGGGCTTTTAAACTCGTCCCCAAGTCCATTTCGGGAGAACGCAAGAGCTGCTCGAGACCAGGCGTGGCCATTCTTGCTGGTATCAGATCCGACGTGCCAAATCTCCGGTGTTCATAGTGCTTCCAACTTAAAAAATGACTTTTTATTTGCTTATGCTTACATACAGACACGGTTTTGTTTCTGCTTCTACAAGCACAGAGAATGATGTCCAAATCCTCCACGTCCCTGGTGGGCAGCACTGGACCAACACCTGAGTGTACTCTCACCGACCGGCCCACTCGCAGCTGCAGCGGGGGTTCCCACACAGGCACGCGCTGACCAGCACGCGTCACGTGTCTCTCTGGAGCCGCGAGGGGCACCACGCACCACGGGTAGTTACATCATGCGTTTCTCTTCCCTGAAGCCCTCTGAGTGCCCTGAAGCACGTGTTACTTTCCAACCTCACTGCTGACAAGGCCCTTCCACGACCCCTGGGAGAAACAGGTGGGTGCGGGCAGGGGCCAAGGCCCGGACACGTCCTGTGAGGGCACACATGCCCTGCGGTGATGTGCTGGCCTGTGTCGGCTGCTGTGGCTCCGCGTCAGAAGCTCTGAGCCACGGCTCTCAGAGGTCATTGGACTGAGAGTGGAACCATCGCACAAAACCACACAGTGTACTCGCCGCTTTAGAAGGACTAAAGGGCAAAGCCCACGTGACTGTGGTGCCCAAATGGAGCGTCCCCGTGGCTGGACCCTGCCAACAGAAGTGCAGGGAGAACAGCCCTTACCTTGGTTTTGGCATTGACGTCTGCTCCCTGCTTCAAGAGGAAGTTGACCATTTTCACGTTTCCGTAGTGACAGGCCACAATCAAAGGAGTGTAGCCCAGCTGCAAACAAGGCACAGGCAGATCACTGACCGCTCTGCAGGCAGACCTCGAGGGGCGGGGGAGGTGCAGACCCGCATGGGACTGGACAAATACTACTCAGCAGGCATGTGCGTCTTGCACACACAACACGGGGAGCAGGTCTGGGAACATGAGGACTTCACACCACCAAAGGAGCCCAGACCAAGCAGGGGTGGGGCCTGACTGACAAGGAGCTAAGACAGAAGCGGGTGGTGGGATCAGAAACCAGGGAAGAGAAAGAAGGCCGGAGAGGGTACAGCGGGGGCCTGCAGTGAGGTGGGCGGAGGAGGTCACCACGAAAGGGCAGCAAAGCCGTGTCAGCCGGGGTGTGGGGCGAGCAGGGGCAGGAGAAGGCAGCAAGCCGCTGCCCAGCCACACAACAGGGCGTATAGGCAGCTTCACCCTGCAAAACTGGGCCCCTGTCCTCCGTCCATTTGGACTTGACTCCAGGAAAATGGAGACCCATTCCAGGTCTGTGAGCAGGAGTGTCGTCCTTAACCCAGGACGGGCTTTTGAGGAAGGGGACCTGCTGGGAGCCACCCCAGGACCCACCCGACGGTGGCAGTGGTCCCTGTACCTTCGTGTGGGCGTCCTGGCCGGCCCCATGCTTGGTGAGGACGTTGGCGACAGGCACTTTGTCCTCTTGGGCAGCCAGGTGCAAGGCGGAGAGTCCACTCTGCAGAGAGAACGGGGGCCGAGGGCATGTCGGGGCGCATCACCCCTGACGTCTCGTCTTGAAAAGAATGTCTGTAAGTGCAGCCTCTCCCCAGAAATCGCATCTTTTGAAACGAAGACAAACTGTCCCAGCTCCTATGACTCTCCACCCAAGACACATTCTCTGTTCGCCGACACTCTCAGCAAATCACGTTTTCCACGTTGGGCACTTAAATCGTGATCTGAGGCTTTAAAATAACGCAGCGAACGTGCTGCCAGACGCGAGCCACGCCCCGTCTGCGCCTCTTGCCGAACCACCCAGCCCTTCCCATGGGTGACCAGCCACGTGTGGCTTCCACTTGATAAGCAGAGTGACGACCTGTGCTCGCGTCAGGGGACATCACATCGACACAGAAAGGTGTCATTTCATGAGCTCAGCACAGTTTCCTCCAGCACCCAAAGGCGGTGTGCTGTTTTCTGGAATCTTCTAAAGACTGCACAAAAAGTTACGTTCTTATTTATAGGCAGCATCGTGAATTGCCCATTTTTAGGTAACAGCCTCGGCACCGGGGCGTCAAGGGGTGATTTCAATTAACCATGCAACGGAGCGCAGCTCAGAACCTGTAAAGGGCGGCGCAGGGACAGGAGGGCGGGGCTCACCCCCAGGGCCAGGCCCCGCAGCCCCTACACCCCACGGGCAAGTAGCCCCCTCAAGAAGGTAGAAAGTTAAAGAGCCTCTGGAACCCTTGACCCCTCGTCTGCTTCACAGGTGTCCTCTGGGCGCTGCTCAGGTGCCAGGGAGCCCTCCAGCCCCTCGAGTACGTCAGAGCATGGGGTTCTGCCCCTATAGCCCTCCTGCAGCCCCACCTGCTCGTGCTTCTGCCCCTGTGCCCGCCGCTGTCACCTGGGGCAGTGGACTCGACTGGAAGCACCCCCACCCCGCCCGGCCCCCAGCTCACACGCAGTTGAAGTCAGCAGGCCTGACTCTGCCATCAGGCGAGGCTACCGGAGCTAAGCCGTGTCCTCCTAAGTCCATGATCTCCAGCCACATGCCCCCGTCGGAAACTGACTGACCGAGAACGTGGAGAAAGGGCTTTCCACATGGGGCAGCCCTTTCCTTGCACCCATTATTACACGTCAACTGGGGGAGGAATAGAGCATCTATCTGTACTCATGGCCATTACTGAGAAGTAATCATTCAGAGAGTATGAGATGGTTGATTTCGGTGGGTCTTAACTAAAACAGGAATATACGTGCTTTTCGAAAGCAATGGGAAAAATCGGTTTTGCTTGTTACCCGAGACACCTTTCCAGTGGCAGCTCGTTGCAGTGGAGTATTCACGAGCACAAGAGAGTTACAAGTCAGACAGACAGACAGACAGACAGAGAGCTGGTAAACAGGC